>CM053755.1:3022890-3123286 GCA_028658305.1 Pachyuromys duprasi
TGGTGGACTTGGAGGGGGCGGGGAGGAGGGAGATGAGGGAGGGAGTGGGAGGGTAGGAGGGAATGAGGGAGGGGGCTACGCCTGGGATTCAAAGTATCTAACCTGTGATTGAGATAAAAATAAATAAATTTCATTAAAAAAAAAAGAAAGCACGGTGTTGGTGCAGGCAGACAGTCTAATGGAAAAAAATTATCATGAAAATTAATCCATTCAAACATGGAACTGTGATATCATGGTCTCCTCCTACCCTGGGGAATATGCCTTAAGACCCTCAGTGATCACGGAAATAACAGATAATAATAGACACTTGCATATCTTCTTCTACTCATTCATACTTATGATAAAGAAGAATTTGTAAAACTAGGAGGTAAAAAAATATCAGCAATGATAACTAATAATATGGCCAGATGTGGTAGCACATGCCTGTAATCCAGCACTCAGGAGGCTGAGGCAGGGGCACAGCCTTGAACTGAAGAGCAGTTTGGGCTATGTAGCAAGTCCTGGGCTTATTCAGGTCTACAGGTGACCCTCTAGCAAAGAAAGCAAAGCTTAAACTATTAATAAACCAGAACACTTGTAAATGCTGTATGAAAGAAGTGTATGACTATGGTCTGTGAGCAGAACAGTATTGAGTGGCACTCACCTTTCTTCTTGGAAGAGTGTGAGGCTCTGTGATGAGGGGAAGGGAGGTGACTGCGGTGGACACTGCGGCTGCATTTGACTACTACATAGGGCTGCTTTTGAACACCAGCAGCCCAACACTTGACTTGGCTCCTGAGTGAACATCAGAGGGGTATGCTAGACAAAGGCCAGAGGCACTTCTGAGCAGACGGTTTAGGACAACACACTGCTCAGAGTCATGCATAAGGCGGAAGTGTTCCTTGTGGGCGTTTTCCATGTGATTTTCTTAACAACAGCTGACTGTAAACAAAGCCCCGAAAAGCAACGCTGTGGATAGGCAATGTATGGACAGTGCCTCTAACTGACTGGTAGTGCACTTGGACAAGCAAGCGTCTTCAGCGGCTGGAGAGATGGCTCAGTTAGGAGAACGTTTGAGAAGACTCGTTTGGACCCCCAGAAAACATATAAATGCCAGGAGGGCATGGCGGCCTGCAGCCCTAACACTCAGATGTGAACAGGAGACAGCAGCAAACTGGCTAGGCAGACTAGCTAAATTGAGGCGCTCAGGTCAGGTGAGAGATCCTGTCTCAACAAATAGGGTGGGAAGTAAACAAAGAAGATACCTGATGCTAGTCCCTGGATACCACAAGCATGTTCACACATGTGCACACATGTATGCTTACATATCACACACATGCACAAGCCAAAAAAGAAGAAAAGAGTTTTCAATGAATGAGATACCTGGTTATCAGATAGAGCATGGAATTATATCTTATCTCTACCACATACAAAAATCCAGATAAATCAAATATTATACCCTAAAAGGGCAACAAATTATTTTGAACACTATAGAGGGAAAGCTCTGAACCCAAGATAGGAGAAGAGTTCCTAAAACAAAATCAAGCAAATACCTTGTGCATCATTATGAAGAAGCCTTATAGATTTGGCCACACTAAAATGAAAACCGTAATTATCAAAAGCATCCTAAAGAAATTATGGAAAGTACAAGTTACAAACTGCAGGAAATATGTAATATATTAACACAACAGTTAACATGTTAAATATGTAAATCAATCTCATAATCAATAAGAAAAAGAATTTTCAACTCAACAGAAAAGGGCTTAGAGGCATCTCACAGGAAAGATACAACCAATAACCAAACAAAACGATGCTTAGCCTCATTAGTAATGAAGGAAAAACAAATTAATATCACAGTAAGGTACCATTTTATTCCCATTAGATTGAAAAAACCAATTAGTTTTACAATATTAAGCACAGTAAGAATGTAGAACTACAGACTTCTTAGCCATTGCTTGTGAGAGTGCAAACAGGTAAAAAAAACTGATTATTTTTTTTTTCAGTAAAGATGAACACCTGCAGACTCTGTGACTCTTTAGATACTATCTCAAAGAAATTTTTAGACTTGTATGCAAGGAGGCAGGTACAAGAATCTTAACGACAAATTTTAAGGGCACACAACTAAAGACGTCAAGGATATGGGTAAGTGATGCTCTGACAAGGAATAAGCTGTAGCAATATTCAGAACTGCACATCAATATTTAAAACCATGTGGAGTGAAAAAGATAACCCTGAGAAAAATGATAAAAAAGCCTGATTATGTTTGCCTGGATTTAGACTACTACAACATATATCGCACATGTTAGGCCGCGATGAAAACAAAGTTGCAAGCAGAGGGGGAGCTGATGCAGTCAGCAGGTGACAGACAGATGGCAGCCAAGCTGTTAGAAATGTTGTTCTTCAGACTGTTTCAGCCATGATGTCTCCAAGTTTCCTGATCTTGTAGTGCATGACAAAAGTTGCTGCCTTCATATAGCTGAGCAATATTTCACGGAGTTTATATCACACAGCACACGATTCCCTTTTTATGAGGTAACTGAAGTAGTTAAACTTAATTGAAACAGAAAATAGAGCAGCTGGAAAGGGGAGGTGCCATTCAGTGAGGGGAGAGTTTCAGCTCTGAGAGATGAAGAATTTCCAGGCATCTGTGGCAGCATTTTGTGTATTGTTAGTTCTATACTCTATATATCAAAGTTTAGCTTAAGGACCTGGGATTGCTGAGTCCTATGTGGTGGAAGAAGATTAGGTCTTGAAAGTCACCCTTTATGTGCCCACTTGTGCACACACACGCTAAATAAAGGCAATTTGAAGAAAGGCTTTGAAAGAAAAATGGTTAGGCCGTTCTAACTGAGCATGTCTAGATCAGGGCACTGCAAACGATACTGTTTCTCTTAGTACTCTGTTGTGCCTGGGTGTGAGCATGCTGTGGCAGAGGATGGGGCTGGAGCCTGTTTAAGCTAGTGTTACCTCATGTGTAGGATGTTAGCTGAAATGCTCATTCTGGGTAACATTGAATGAAGCTCTTCTCAGACAAGTGAGGCGCTAGCTCTAGAGTGGGAGGGCCAGGGTAGCAGGAATGCTGTTGGCTCCTCCACAGTGTCCCAGTGAAGGAATTTGATGTCCCATAAGGGAAACCATTTGCTAGGATTGTTTGGGAAAGCTCTTGCCTTCCTGAGACGCCATCTCCACGATGGCCCATCATTCACAGTGACAGATCCTCCTCCCTTCAGCGCCGGAGCATCATGAAGGCTCCCATACTCACTCTGTGATGGACATTTGCTCTGACTTAGAGCTAAGGGAAAGGCCTCAGCCTTCTTAAGAGAATCCGAGTGAAAGTCAGCTTGGTGCCCTGGTGTTCCAGCCTCTGCATCTGGGGCTCTGTGCGTAACTCAAGCTGGAAAACAAGGCTCCTATGTCTGTGAGTCAAAGAAACTGCTACATACTTGTCTTAGGGTTTCTACTGCTGTGAAGAGACGTCATGACCACGGCAACTCTTAGGAAAGCGTTTACCTGGGGCTGGCTTACAGTTTCAGAGGTTTAGTCCATTGTCATCATAGAAGAACATGGCGGCGTGTAGGCAGACATGGTGCTGGAGAAGGAGTGGAGGGTTCTACATTTGATCTGCAGGGAGCCGAAGGAGACAGTGTGTCACAGTGGGCTTAACTTGAGCATAAGAGACTTCCAAGTCTGCCCCCACAGTGACACACTTCCTCCAGCAAGGCAACCCCTACTCCAACAAAGGCACACCTCCTAATAGTGAATCCTATGCATCCCTGGGGGCCAATTACATTCAAACGGCCACATACCCGTATAGAAACACAACAGCAATGGATTTAGCCTATTCTTTCACACCGCTGTTTCACAAGATTACCGGCTCTAAGCAGTCAGTCCTGGGAGAGCGGTTAGCCACCTACAGCTGCTTTTCACCTTTGTCTCGGAACCTTTTTGTATCTGTGGCCACACGATCGTTTTATGTTCTTCATGTGTGTACATACATCAATAGGAGTATGTCAGAGAACAACTTCAGGTACCTTCCTCAATGGGCAAGGGGCCCAGTGCGTGCTTGTCACAGTGAGCCTATGGAGGTCAGAGATGACCTGAGAGTCACCTCAGGGATTGAATTCTGGTTGGCAGCCTTGGTAGTAAACACCTTTCCTTTCAGTCTATGTGGCATCTCCACATTTATTGCTACTATTATTAATTTTGTCCTTTTTTTTGAGACAGGGTTTCTCTTTGTAGAGCAGGCTGGTCTCAAAGTCATAGAGCTCCACCTGCCTCCACCCAGCCAAGAGCTGGGATCAAAGGTGTGCACCACCACTGCCCAGCTGCATGTTATATCATTATTTTTATTAATTATTTAGCTAAGGTCCCTTGATAAACCTGGATCTTACTGGTTGGCTAGGCCAGCTGGTCAGCAAAGCCCAGAAAGCCCTCCTGTCTCCACCGGGATCACAGTGTCACAGGGCCCCATCTTTTATGTACATGCTGAGGTCCTTAGTTTGTGCAACGATCTCTTTATGAACTAAGCTGTCTTCCAGCTCTTAGATTTTTCTTTGAGATTTATTTTCTATGAAAATGGGTGTTTTGCTCACATGTATGTCTGAGCACCACACACCTACCTGGTGCCTGTGAAAGTCAGTATACAGTATCGGATCCCCTGGAACTGGACAGGTAGTTGTGAGCCTCTGTGTAGGTGATTGAATCAGATCCTCTGCAAGAGCAACAAGCACTAAACTACTGAGTCTCTCCAGCCCCATTAAAATGTGTAGCCCAGGCTGGACTCTGATCCTTGTGCCTTTATCTCTTCAGCACACCCTACTGCTGGCATCTTATCACCACAGCCCTTTTCATGTTCCTGAGGAGCCTGTGGCTTTGTTCTTTTCTCAGCAGGTGAGGTGGGTTTTGTTTCACTTTTAACCTTTCCACCTGTCGTGCTCTTTCATGAGTGGAGAGTCTTGATTGGCTAAGACCGGATCAGGCGTCCAGGCCCACTCTGTTTGGTCAGTGGCTAGTGATCAAAATGTGAAGTCGGGCTTGTGTAGCTAGGTAGAACATAGGTAGACCTTGGAGGAACAGAGCAGCAAATGTACTGAGCAAAGACCCTTAGTGTTATCAAACAAATCCTTAATTCAGAGCGTGGTGAGTGGCTACATGGGGCAAACAGCTCCGAGAGGTGACGTTAATGTTTCCTGCATCTTTGTCAATCATTTCTAAATCTCAGTAGTAGTGTTGGTTTTCTTTTTACGTGAACTGAAAATTGGATCTTTACTTCTTTGATGTTATTGTGAAAAACAGTATTTTAAAGAACTCTGTAGAGCTTGAAAAATATAAATTGTAGCTATAGCTGAGTGAGCCAGTGATTATAGGCGCCAATTGCTTGAGTCCCCACAGACAGATGGCTTTTTGTCTCACACTATAATTGCTTTGGTCTTCTCTAGTTACCTACCTAACCTGTGGAGGTTTGACTACTTTCTGGGACTCTTAGTTAAGGTTGTAAGAAAGCACCATACCCAAAAGTACGTTGGGGAGGAAAGGGTTTATTCAGCTTACACTTTCATCGTATCACTGTTCATTGAAGGAATTCAGGACAAGAACTCAGAGCAGAAACCTGGAGGCAGGAGCTGATGCAGAAGCCTTGGAGGGTGCTGCTTACTGTCCTACTCAATATGGCTGGCTCAGCCTGCTTTCTCATAGAACCCAGGACCACCAGCCCAGGGATGTCTCCACCCACAATGGGCTGAGCCCTCCCTCACCAAACAATTCAATCAAACCAAACAGCCTTCAGGCTTGCCTACAGCCTTATCTCATGGAGGCATTTTCTCAGCTGAGCTTTCCATTTCTCAGTTGGCTGTAGCCTGCATCAAGTTGACATAAAACTAGCCAGCACACTGGGTAATATAGACATGTAGCCTGCATTGATCACTAACCAAGCCTCAGTACAAGAAAATGACTTATTTTCAGTTCTGAATTAATCTGAAGTTTTAAAATGATTTTTGGACCACCCTTCTTTTCCTTTTTGTGGAGAGTAAAAACCAATGGATTCAGTGAAAGTTGAGTTGTGTCTTAAGTATGGCCGAGTATACTTGGGCTGTCCTTTTGGGACACATCAGTCACCAGCTGACAAGCCATTGACTGCACACTTGTTTTGCTTCTTCAGGAGCTGTAATGACATGATTGGCCAACAGCGCACTTGTAAGTCACATCTCATTTACTCGTTATTCTATAGATAAACAGTGGTGATCTGCAAGAGGTCAGCCGAGTTGGACACAGTCCTTGCTCAGCTCCTTACAAAGTGCAGCTCTGTACACAAAAGACACTAACTCATAACTGAAGATGGAGGCCCACATGTTGGCTGCTGGGCCTTCAACCCCATGGAAATACTGAAAAAGCCCAGGCAGGCTTAAACCCACATCTTAAACCCCAGCCCTTGAGAGGCACAGCTAGGCAGATCTCGATGAGTTCAATGCCACCACGCTCTACACAGTGAGTTCCAGGCCATTCAGAGTAATAATGTGACTCTCCACTCTCACTCTCGCTTGCTCTCTCAAGTAACACATGAATAATTAAAATCAAGATGGTAGACCTAACTGCAGGACACAGGACTTTTTTGTAATTCTTTGCTCATGTGCATACTTTTTCCCCCCGAGACAGGGTTTCTCTTCTGTGTGTAGCCCTGGCTGTCATGGAACTTGCTTTGTAGACCAGCATAGCCTTAAACTCACAGAGACCCTCCTGCCTCTGCCTCCCAAGTGCTGCAATCAAAGGCTTGCGCCACTACACCCAGCTGTGTGTGTAATTTTTATTGTGTTAAAATGGCATTTCCCCAGCCAGTTTAAGCCTAGGTTATTACAAATGCATCAACTCTATTAATATCTTCCATATCTGTATCAACCAAGCTAAGCACTGTTGTACAGCCACCATGACGGTCTCCAAGGCTCTGTCATCTCAAGTGCTGGTCTGCATCTATAGGCACACACTTACCATTGTTAGAAATGAGGTATATTCTCAAGTGCCATGAGAGAAGGGGGAGGGGCACTTTCAGAATGACAGTGTCTCTGCGAGTACCCCACAATAAAAACGCTAAAGCTAAGCTAAGCACTGAATCCCCTCAGCATTTGTAAAGATTCTTCCTGAAGACTCTGTCTACTCACAACATTGAAGCCATGGGAATGTTTGCAACAGATGCTTGGCTTCCGCATGGGCCAATTTCCCACACAGTTTAGCTGTCATTAAACTTTTGCTTTTACTGTTGTGGTTAATGCAGAAACACGTAGCAGTGTGAGTTTTCAGTGTGTTGTGAGTTCAGCGTTGCAGAAAGGAGGCCGCTGGAGCTGGGCAGCAGGACCAAATCCTGAGCGATGAGTGAGGACGTTGACCCGTTCATGCCCTGCTTCCTTTGTGAGACAGGAGAGCGATGGTTCAGGTAGTGTCCCTCAAAAGTCTGTGCTGTACAGCCTTGCCCCCAGGCTGGGGGAGTGGAGGAGAGTAGGCTGGAGATTGTACAACGTCCTGTAGTCAAAGCCTCCAGTAGATAAAAAGACATCACAGGGCATAGCTAATCTTACCCAAGGCCATACTGAGGGACTAAGAGACCGAAAGTTTATCACCGTACTTGTCAGAGTGCCAAATGTATGTGACATTTAAATCACTTATAATTATAAAGATCAAAAAGGTTGAACTGATACGTGCATTTCTCATTGAGGCCCTTATATGAGTGAAGCAACTTGAAGCCTGCAGAATTCAAGCCCATGGCTTGACAAGGTTCTACTTTATCTCTCAGATTTCTAAGGTCACTGTTAGCAAGTTGACATTATGATTTTTAAATTTAGTAATATCAGATCTGTGAGAATTACATTTATCCCCTAATCATTCTCACTATAAGAAATAAAGAGGAAAGAAAATAGAGAAAGGAAGGAAGGAAAAAAATGAAAAGAGCCTGAGGATTTAATATTCAGTTGAGTTATAATATTAATCTGTGATTACTTAGCTGAGCACTGACTGAAGCATTTCAAAGTTGCTCTCAAATAGTGATCAAAAAAAGTTATAAAGCAACAAGTATTGTTTAACACATTGAATCTTTGAAGTCCTTTCTTAGATAAACTTTGATGTTTTTACTTAAACATCTGCCTCTTCTCCGGCAAGCCTTCACTATGAATATCTAGACCACCCCACTGGGGTTCAAAGTGATCCCAAGGCTGAGAAATTGACTTCATGAGAAAACATAATCTTTAGAGCTCCCAGGTCTAAGTTGATTTCATATGACAAAGCCAATTACAGGCATAGCCACTCTCTGCTTCTGAGAGCTGATTTAAACTGGCATCATTTCCCAGCATCTTTCTTGAGAACTAAATCCTCTGCTTCTTACTTAAGCAAAACGATTTCTTGACTTCAAAGGGAGCTCTGCCTACCTTAGAAACAGGCTCAAGTTTCTAAATGACCTTACATTACGCCTTCCCCGCCCCCCCCCGTTCTCTGTTTTTCTTAATTCCCTCACATCTAAAAATTCTGCAGAGATGCAAAAATATCAGTGGATGGCTGTAACTTCAATGCTAGAGGGCACTAGTCTCTCCCTTTGCTTCACAGGCTTGCCCCTTGAAAAGCTGATTGGCACACTCCTGAGAAACATCACACTGTGCAGTTATATCATAACGTAGGGATACGCATTCAAAACGCAGCAAGCTGTGATAGGAAACAATCTCTAGCCCATAGCGTTGCAGGAGGAACACATGCACTGTTTTTTCTTTGCTTTAAGGGTGTATGTGGGTCATGTGGAAAGCTGAATCAAAGAGCTTCAGTATGTGGTGTCTTTAAAAAATGACCTGTAACCTGTTGCTACTTCCAACCTGTCCCACATGAAAACGCTACAGCAGCCTCCTTCATTCTTCTAAAGAGTGAGCAGGAAGCAGGCTTACCTCTTGGCAAGTCAAAACTAATTTCATTCAGTGGATGCAGGCAAATTGATATTTGAGAAGACCCCCCCAGGAAAAGGTCAAGAGAATGCCCCAAACTGAATTTCATCTCAAAGAGCAAACTTGAACTCCAGACTCATTTGTTTTCATCAGCCTTTTGCTGCACTGAAAACACACACGCCAGACTTAAACTCAGCCTGGCCAGACATGCATGACCACATCTATCTTACCGAGGGTTTCTTCTGATGTGGTGAAACACAAGGACCGAAGCAACCTGGGCATGAAAGGGTTCATTTCATCTTGCATTTTCAGGTAACAGTCCCTTGCTGAGGGAAGCCAGGGCAGGGACTCATCAGGGCAAGAAGCTGGAGGCAGGGGCAGAAATCAGGGGTCATGGAGGAACACTGCTTACCAGCTTGCTCAGTTTGTTTTCTTATACACACCAGGACCGTCTAACCAGAGGTAGATAGGAAGTCAGGACAGGAACTCCAACTGACCTTTTGTTAATTTGACACACAAACACACCATTAAGCCACAACCATTGCTTACTCTTCTCCAAACTCTTCACATTCAAAACAAATAATTTAAAAAGTCCAACAGTCTTTACAAATTCAAACACATTAAAATTTCAGTTCCCTTAAAAATAGCCAATCTCCTTTAAAATCCAAAGTCTTTTAAAATTCAAAATCTCTCAACTGTGGGCCCCAGGAAAATACTTTCTTATTTCAAGAGGGAAAAATCAGGGCACAGTCACAATTAAAGCAAAGCAAAATCAAATTCCAGCCATCCACTGTCTGGGATCTACTCACGATCTTCTGGGCTTGGGTCACTTCTCCAGCTCTGCCCTCCGGAGCACACAGCTTGTCCTCTAAGCTCCGGCTGGCTCCCCCCCTTTGCTGCTGTTCTTGGTGGTCATCCTATGGCTCTGGCATCTCCTGAATTGCTGGGTCCCTTGTCACCAACAGCCTCTCATAGGCTCAATTCCTGTTGTCAAGCCTCAACTTCCCTGCATGACCCCGTCAGTCCTGGGCCTTCACCAGTGGCCTCTCCTGGTCTCTCACAGTGCCAAGCCTCAGTTGCTCTCCATGACCCTTCATGCCTTCAAAACCAGTGAACACACTACCAAGTGTGAACACACTACCAAGGCCAGCTGGCAACATAAGGCACAACCATGGCTGCCTCTGGGACACAGCAGCTCTGTGCTCAGGAAACACGTTCCAGATGATTCCAGTGAAGCTAGTCTCTTCTTAATCACTGATAATTCTTTATATCCAGCTAGCCAGGGCCAATTAATTTCCAGTAATGCGAAAGTTTCACTTCAGTGTGCTGGCTGGTCTCCTTTTAAATACAGCGGACTCTTCAGCTCCAGCTGCCCAGAATGACAGTCTTAATTCAAAATAGCTATTGGCTATTTCTCTCTGACGCTTCCCAAGCCAGGCCTCCATCTTCCTCACTGCTCTCAACATTTGTATCTTCCAAGCTTCGAAAGAACACCCCACTGAGGTCTCAACATGCAAAGACTCTTCTAGCTCGAAGTTGCAAAGTCCTTCCACAATCCATGGTCAGATCTCTCACATAAGTACCCCACTTCTGGTATCATCTTGTCTTAGTTAGGATTTCTATTGCTGCAACAAAACTCTAGGACCAGAGAGCAAGTTGGGGAAGAAAGGGCTTATTCAGCTTATGCTTCTATGTTGCTATTCATCACCAAAGGAGTTCAGGAAAGGAACTCAAGGAGGACAAAGGGAGGGAGTTGCTGATACAGAAGGAGGAGTGTTGCCTATTTGTTTGTTCCCTACAGCTTGCTTTCTTTTTTCTGTCTGCTTCATAGAGCCCAGGACCACCAGCTCAGCGATGGCACCACCCACAATGGGCTGGGCCTTCCCCCTTTGATCACTAATTAAGAAAATGCCTTGCAGCTGGATCTTATGGCGGCATTTTCTCGATTGAGGCGTCTTCCTCTCTGATGACTCTACTGTGAGTCAAGCTAACTCAGGGACTGGCACTATTGCAGGTGTGGCACTGTTGGGGGAGGTGTGTCACAGAGGTAGGCTTTGAGGTCTCAGAAGCTCAAGCTGGACCTAGTGTGTCTCATTCTCTTCCCACTGCCTGCAGATCTAGAGTAGAACTCTCCAGCATCATGTCTGTCTGCATGCCACCATACTTCCCACCATGACGATTATGGACTAAACATATGAACTGTAAGCCAGCCTCAGTTGTGCGTTTTCCTTTATAAGAGTTGCCATGGTCATCATGTCTCTTCACAGCAATAAAGCCCTAACTATGGCACCAACCAAACAACAAACCACCCAGAAAACAAATCCAAGAACTGATCCCTGTTTGAGGCCATGTCTGTCTCTAGAGTTGAGATACATCCACCTGAAAAAGGCAGCTAGTGCTATTCTTTACTGTCAGGCATTAGCTCATTCTAGGGAAAGTAATGCTAGGCTCAGTCACTTGGGTTGTATTTTTGAAATTCATTGAGATCATGGGATGCGAAGCAAGATTTTGGAGGCAGTAGCTAGAACAGATTTACTAATGGTGATCAATTATGACCAGGTGGACTTCCTGACAGCTGATTTTTACCTGACACTGTATGTAAAGGCTTTAATTAGACAAACAGAGCCAACAGGCCGACCTCTCATCTGTTGTCATTTCTCTTCCTGGAGAGAACAATTCGTCCACTGCCTGTGAAATTCCAGCCCTCCGTGCAGGCCTCCTGCAGTCGGCCTTGCAGAGAATGTCTACTTCAGCTGTCAGGACGGCCAGTTGTGGGGACCCATCGATAGCCTGTTGTAGCTCCGTGACCCCAAAACAGTTTTCAAAAACCAGTTGGTAAGGATCTAACAAGTCTATTCCTCCTTGAAGGGGAGGAATATCGACTGGCCTCTCTTGGCCAGTCAATAGTAATGTCCTACCGAGGAATTCTGAAGGCCGAAAATGCTTGCTGAGCTGTGATGGTTAGTGACAGCTACAGTGCTATGTCATGACATCGCCAGCACTATAAGTCAACACAGGCAACTAGAGGAGCTGCCGGACTCGGCTCACCGCCAGGATTCGGGTGTGCCCTTGATTCCTTACCTCAGGAACTGCCCTTCAGCAAAGGAAGCCTCCCCAGTGTGGGTTGCATCTGCCCCCCGCCCCCTGCCACTGGTCTTGGCAGGGTAAAAAGACCTGCCCCGCCCCCCAAAGTAAAACAACTGGAAAGAACATCTACACTGCAGACTCTGTGTGGGACTGACGGGGGCTTCTCTGGCAAGAAAGTCTCAGCCCAGCTTCTCCCTCCCTCGGGTCCTTCACCACTCACAGCTATTTCGGAGGTCCTCAATCCTCAGTAAATAAGCTGCGTATAAACCTCTTTCTCAAGGTGATTTCCTGGATGTGAGAGCTGTGATAGTCCTGTCACAGGTGCTAAGCGACAATTATTGGACCTAACCCTGACTGAATTTTGTATCTTAATATTGACTTCACATTTCTGTCAGTGAGGGACGCACGTGGCTTTACTATGCACCTCATGAGAGTGTGGAGACTGCGGCAGTCTCTTAGCACCTATATTCATCCTCTCAGATACACAAGAAACACGTATGAAGTGACCAAGGGTTGCATGTCCTAACTGCCCTTCAGATGCTCTCTGTCCACTTCTGCCTGGAAGCAGGGAGAAGCAAGTTCCAGCACGTGTGATTTATCAAGTAGGAGATGAGCATCGCCCCTGTGTGGGCTGGTCTCAGGTCAATGTGAAGCGAACTAGATTTATCTGAAGAGAGGACACCCCAGCTGAGAACAAGCCTCCATAGGATACAGCTGCAACCAACCACTAGTCTTAATTACTGATTGATGGGAGAAGGCCCCACCCACTGTGGATGATGCTGGCCCTGGGTTATGTAAGAAAGCAGGCTGAGTAAGTCATGAGGAGCAAGCCAGTAAGCAGCACCCTCCATGGCCTCTGCATCAGCTCCTGCCTCCAGGTTACTGCCCTGCTTGAGCCCTGTCCTGACTTCCTTCAGTGATGAACAGTGGAAGTAGAAGCCAAAGAAACCTTTTCCTCCCCAACTTGCTTTTTGGTGGTGGTGTTTTGTTGCAGCAATGGAAACCCTAACTAAGGCAGCCCTCCACCATATTATCCATAATGGAGGCTTTCCCCATATGACAGTGTGTGTGTGACCACCATGGCCAACGGAGTAATGATTCACAATAGGCAAGAAGGTAGTTCGGTTCAGCACAACTCAGAGGCTGGAGCTGGCTCAAACTTTGGGCGTCTGACCACAAGCCATTTATTTTAGGCACATTTAAGGTCAGCAAATTTGGTTAAAGCTTTCCTGGTGATAATTAACCCAATCCTGTGTACACTCTAAAGCTTAAGACATGACTATGTTGAAACTTTTCGAAGAACATATGACACTTTCTATGACAATAGTTTCTGTAAGTTTGACAAGCACATGAGAAGGGTCTCAGGGAGGATCCAGTGTGGTTTTGATCACACAGCACAAAAGTTGGTGCTGTCTACCACGTCCACCGCAACCTCCTGGTGGAGACGGGTTATGCAGCTTCCCCTGTGAGGGATAACCCTGTGTGTCTAGCCTTCCTTCTCCGCGTGCTTATCTGTGAGCACAGGGACCTTCCACACCAGCAGAAACTAGATTCTGAATATTACAAGCATAAAAATATCTGCTGTGTGTGAGGCAGACATAGAATTTAATAGTATTTCAGTTCCGATCCTTTGAACTACCTGACAAAAATTCAATGTCAAGTTAAGTCTGTGTATCTGATTTTCTGTCATTCTTAAACATGTGTTTGGTCTGCATGGTGGGAGATATGAATTAGATTAATATGAGTTTTGAGGGGAAGACTAATCTTCAAGAAAAGTATTTTGGGTACCATATAAATGCACACATACACATACACACACACTTGAAGATAGTCTTTTGTGTATATGTAAGAACATGACAAGTGTCTGCTTTGA
This sequence comes from Pachyuromys duprasi, assembly GCA_028658305.1. Classification (NCBI taxonomy): domain Eukaryota; kingdom Metazoa; phylum Chordata; class Mammalia; order Rodentia; family Muridae; genus Pachyuromys; species Pachyuromys duprasi. The sequence continues at coordinate 3,036,739 of CM053755.1, forward strand.
TTTATCCCATCTTGCCTGCAATTGCATAGCATATTTTTTTTCAGCACAGAAATCCATCAGGATGTGTTTGCAAGCAGGATTTAATTTTACTGACAAAACCAGCTCTGGTTCTCTAACTGAAAATGTGCTTGTGTGGGTTGGACTGGGGTTCATTCTAAACCATGCAGGTACTAAGAGCTAAGTCCAAGCAGCCTTCTCCATACACATCAGAGAGCACAAAGGCTCAATGATGGGTAGTTGGTCCTGCTCCCTGACACATGTAACTTCCATCTCTGGTCCTACGGTCACTGCTGTGGTAAGGGTGAACAGGCTGTATCTCAGGGCTTAGAACTGTCATACATTATGCATGATAACATGCCATTGTCCTGCATCCAGTCACATGGCCTTTTCTAGATAAAAAGGAAGCTGGAAAATGTAGTCTTTACAATGAATCCAACAAAACCCAAGAAAGAATGAAAGGAATGGAGGCCAGTCGTTTAGCCACCTCCACCCAGTCACAGTTTTCCACTCATGTGGAAAACATCACCAGCTTTTCCCACAGTTAATAAGCTCAGTTCAACGGTGTGCAAATGATGTGCACTGGGCAAGGGAATCTCTTTATGTGCATTCCTTACATATAAGACAAACATCAAACATATAAGAATTACCTGGTATTATAATCCACATTTTTGTATTTGGTGTGTCTGTGAGTAAATGACTTAACTCTGTTTATTAAGTTGACTGGTATGAAAGCGGTTGTAATAGTGTGTAAGTTAAAAGGATTACTCTGTGTGTACATGTGTATGTGTGTGCAGAACCACTAAGGGTAAATCATTGCCTTTTAGATAATAATTTTAGTTTTTAACTTATCCTTCAGGTTGTGAATTGGACATTTATGATCTTTGAGAGACAAGGCCAGCCTGGGCTATGTAATAAACAGACCTCATCCCCAAATACCAAAACAAACAAGTTGAATACACATACATGTCTTCTGAAGTTGTGTTCATAATGTAAGAAGTGCTTGTATTTACTTATCCTTTGTGTTACAGGAGCTTGTGCCCAGGGTCTTGCACATAGCAGTCAGAGGGCCATGCCCCAGCTCCTGAGGAGTGCAGCCAGTGGCCCTTCTTCCTCTCACATATTCCTTTTGCAGCTCCCTGTTTCCACAGTCCTCCTCAAAATTTCCCTCAGTTCACAGTATCTTGCTGCTTCCAGCCTTCACTCGTGCTTTCTCCCCTCTAACAACTTCTCAATGATTTGTTCTCAGAGCTTCCCCAGCCTCTCACCTCAGATCCCTGCTCAAGCAAGCCCTCCATCTTGACAGTTCTCAACTTCACTCTCCGCTCTGCGTTCAGATGCCTGTCGCGTTAGCTTCTCTACACTGGTGATACAGCGCTCTGGTCTCTCACTGTTCTTGCCGGCCAAGGATGCTGCCATTTTGACTGCTCTCAGCCATGTGACTTTATTCAAGGCCTCTCAGGTCACTGTACAGCAAAGGCCGGCAGGTAGTAGTGCTGGCCCTGACATCTGCTGGCACCAGCTGAGGCCTTTGAGAAGCTTTGGCTTTTACTTAGGAAATAATGAAGACACTGTTGAAGAGGAAAACAATTGTGATATTTGTTAATAGGAAAATACATAGTCAATTGCAGTGTTGTGTTTAGAAATGTTCCTGTAGGGAAATAAGATCAGATCTGTGTACAGTGACCACCAGGGATCACAACAAATTGAAAGAGTAAGGAGACAAATAGATGGAGAATCATGAACAGGAGACGTGAAGACAGAGGATGTTCTAGGCCAATTACAGTTTTCCCGAAGACAGGCCAGGGAATCAGATGCTGTGCCCTCAGTGTGCCTTAGACGTGGAAGCCAGGGGACCATAGCTTCTTGCCTTTGGTGACACTCCATAGCCTCCTCCTCCTCCTTCTCCCCTCATCTTTCTCCTTTTCCTCCCTCCCTCGTTCTCCTCTCCTCCTCCTTCCCTCCTCTTCTTTCTCCCTTCTCCCCCCTACTCCCCTCTTCCTCCTTCTCCTCTCCTCCTTCTCCACCTCTTCCTCCTCCTCCTGGCTCTTTTGTATGCCTGAGCATCTGCATCTCTATCTGAGACCAAGACTTCCAAGTGAGTGGTAAGTGTTTGATTTGGTCTTCATCTTATTCCTGCCCTGACTCCCTGGGAAAACCTGCTGGGAGCTTCCTACTTCTGACCAGCTGGAATGCTGGCCCTCCTCTTTCCTTGAGAAGATTTCCCAGACTCAGCTGGACCATGACAGACTCCTGAGTCTCCACTGATCTCCTGCCCCCAGCTTCCCTTCCCTCTCAGGTGGATCCTGCAAACGACGGCCCAGTGAAACCTCTGAAATAGATCATTCTGTGGGTAGAAAGGTTTACTGGGGAATCAGACTCCTGGGACTGTCTGCCAGGGTTGGGGGAGGCAGAGCAAACTGCAAGAACAGCAGGAAAAGCCAGGCTTTAAGGGGACAGGTGGTGGTGAGGGTGTGCTGGTGTGAAAAGCCAGAACAGTCAGGTCTGTAGGGAGTGGGAAGTGAGGTGTGGGCCAGAACAGCCTGGGATCTAGCGTGAGAACTTTGATCTTTACTGGCTTGGTGAGTTCATTGAAAACCAGATGCTGTTGTCAAAGGCAATGGCTGTCATGTAGGACATTGACAGTCTGGGGCCTGTGTCAGACCTCACATATCCTGGCCGGAGTCCAGACATGGACAAACCGTGTGATGGCTGCAGGATTTGAACTTCTGCTGTTCCTTGGGCAGAGGACACTCTTCCAGCTGGCCAGTTTCTGCACAGCAGGGTTAGCGTGATGGGAGGTCCCAGTTCTACTTGTCTGGTCGCGTTAAAGAAAACTGTCACTTGTTAGCCACGGATCCTTTGATGTGTTAATGACAGTTCTAGTTACCAGGGCTTTGTGATGTGTCCTTTTAACAGTGCCACCCAATCCCTGAGGGCTAGTGGGTTCTCTTTCTTAACTTTGAGAATGATCTCTGCAAGGGTATTCATGATAATTGATGAACAAAAGGACAATGCGTCCCGGAAAGCGGGAAACGTGCAGGTGAGAATACCAGCAGTGCTCTCTCTTCATTGTGTTGTCTCATCCAAGCCTTCACTCATTCCTCCATCTCCAAGGTGCTGATCCCCTTCATCTGCCATCCATGCCACTGGACGCTTCTAGAGAAAGCCACAAAGCCGTACTACCTGGAGCCATCGCAAATTCCATCCTTGATCTCAGCTGCTCCACACACTGCCCAGGAGTCCCACGTGCGCTTAGGATTTGTAAGGTCCAGCACACTGGACTCGGGCTTCACACCTCTCCTAAGACTTTTAGTTGTTCACTGCCATCTCACTCTGCAGATAACTCTCTTGCTGCATGGATGAAATAAGGCCGCCAGGAGTGGCTTCCTGAAACTCTGTCCACATCCCAAAGAGAGGCTGGTCTCTATCAGCACTGAGCCCTCCAAGGGAAGAAGCATCCGCCTTCCTTCTCAAGAACCATCCTGCTCCTGTCCCCTGGACTGCTCTCACCTCCAGCAGTGTTCTCACCTCCTTCACAAGCCAGACACATCTTACCACTTCAGATTCTGCCCATCATCCTCTGACTACTCCTGGTGCCCAGGTCTCTGCCGGCATGGGCAGTCGACGAGGTGTTTCTTCCCTGTTTTGCCATTTCCAATTGTTCCTCGAGTCTTTGGTAAAAAGTTAGCACATACACGATGCCTCTTCTGGCTCAAATCATCCTATTACACCTCACTTTAGGTCCATGGCCTCCTCTGTAGGATTTCCCAATTCTGATCATTTATTTACCTGATTATCGTTTATTTCTTTCTACAAATTAATATACAAAAAATTGGAACTCTAGAGAGTATGCCAACCTATAGTTCCTATACTCTGATTTAATTAATACTATCTTTTGACACCTTCTGATATATTTCTAAGAATGTATATGTAAATAATTTTGATAATGTTTATATGTGATTTTAAAATATAACTATTTTAATTTATTTATTTTAATTAATTTAAATTTAATTACTTGGTTAATATAAATTAGAAAATTTATATTAAAATATAAATAAATATTTCAAAGTGCTTCCATATTTACAAATATACAGACACATCATAATTTTAATAACTATTAACTATCACATTGTATGAATAGCTTATCAAAACTCTTCCTGACTGTTAATCAGAATATTTCAACTTCTGTTACAACCAGTGTTGCAATGATTACGCATAAATAGCTGTGCACATTTCGTAGAATAAGTTCTTAGCCGTGGAGCTGCTGCTCGAGGAGAACACGAGAACACCAGTGCTTGGTGGGCATTTTGCCCAAGGCCTCACTCTACTCAGGCTTTCAGCCTTTGAAAGACCAGATCGGGAGAGTTAGCTGCTTTCCTGGTGAGCCCTGAGCACGCTCAGAAGGCTAGTGGAGCACGTCTCTGTTCAGCATCACTCATGGGCAGCCAGTTGGGCTGAGGCAGCCTTGGAAGAAGTCCCATAGGAAGCCAAAGGTCATGTCCCCCTGTGCAGATACCCCCTGTGGGTGTGCAGTCCCCACTTCTCAGGCTCCCAGATCCCTCCTGGCGTTCTGCTCCTACTATTTGAAGCTCCTGACTTGAGCACATTTTCTGAATGACACATGGCACCCGTGAACCCTGAGGACTGGGGGGATTTTCTTTAAAAGCCAATGCTAGGTACATAAGAGAAAAAGAAGTTGGTGACTGACAGTTATTACCAGCTCACCAGGGTTGCTCAAGTTTTTTCTGCAGCAATCAAGCACTCAAGGCTCAAAGATCAAGATGAACTCCAGGCTTTCAGCCTAAAAAGTCTAAAATCACAGTTGAACAAGACAGGGTGGAGAGGAGTCAAAATGGGTTTACTAAATGATGAAAGTTACGCAGTCTCAGGAACTGTGTCCTGACAAGCACCGCAGGCCACAGCAATAGCTAATCATTTCTGTAAAAGTACTTTTCTCTTTAAAAAAAATTACTTCTTTCAGTTTTTGAAATTACAATTACATCATCCCTCTTGCCTTTCCTCCCTCCAAATCCTCCCAAACACCTCTCCTTGCCCTCTGTCACCAATCGTATATATGTTAATTATGAAGCACATTAGGACATGTCCTGCAGGAGGGCACATGGATGTGTTTCAGGGTTGACCCCTTGGTGTTGGTGGCCAGTAGCTGGGCTCTTCACTCCTTGGCTGCCTGTCATTCTCTGCGTAGGGCTGAGGCCTGGTGGGCTTTTCCGTGTCCTCTTTACCATGTGTATTTTTGTTGTCCTTGTTCTGGCCATGTGTAGGCAGACATAGTGTCAAGACTTATGAATGTGGGTGTTGCCTCTGACATTCCTGGGAAACAGCTTCACAGCAGATGCCCTGTCCGCTGGCTCTTACAGTGTTTCTACTCTCTCTTCTACCAAGGTTCCTGAGCCGTAGGTGCGTGGAAGCTCGGTAGTGCATGCCTGGTTCTGCAGGCCTCACCAGTCCCCAGGGCTGGTGACGTCAGAGATCTGGGAGGAGAATCCACACATCGCATTTCACTAGACCAGCATAATCTCTAATCGGAGCTAAATAGTCATTCTTATATTCACAGACAAGTGTAATTCTCACCACTCATCAAAGAAATCTCCTTGTTGGCATACTTTTTGACTATATTTTACTTTTCCTAATCCTCTTTCTCCCTTCTCCATCCCAATTTCTTCCAACACCAGGTAGGAGGAAGGTGAGTGGTGGGGAGAAGGGGCAGAGTTCTCTTTAGCTACTTACTGCTGGTTTGGGGGTTCCTAGAGGCAAGCCTATTCTTTGTTTCAGGATATCTCCAACTTCTCAGCAACCAGGAGCAGCAGGAGTATTCCTTCAACTCTCTCTGGGCTCTAGCCTTCATTCCCTTTCAGAGTCTTCAGAATTAGACTGTCTGCAGCTGGCAAAGAGCTCCTCTCAGAGCCCGCATGAGGCAAATAGTTTGCTGCTGCGGATAGTCTGAATCAGACCCATATCCTACACCTGGGATCAAAACAAAAGCATGTTTACATCCACAACACTTCTCTTTGCAAGAGACCATTCCAGAAAAACCGTAGCTGGGAAGTGTTTGCCTCTTTAGAGAAGGCATTGAGAGCAGCATTCGCAGGGTCCACCTCAGGGCAGCAGCAGCAACAGCTGCCTGGGGACGGGGTCTCTCCCGCACTGGGCTTCACTCAGAGTGGGATTTCTATCTCCCTGGCTCGCAGCCTTCCTGGAGGAAAGCGCAGGGAAGTTTAGTTTGCAGTGAAGATGGTAATGGAGACTCTCCATGCATTGTACCAAGAGTTGAAAATCAGTGGGCATCATAGCACCCCGGCAGACACAGAGAGAAGTCCAGTTAAAAACCATCATGAACTGAAGACAAATATGTGTCCAAATGACAGTCTTGTTTTTCTCATTTCAGGAGAAATGTGTTAGAAGCTCCTGATGGCAAATACTGGCGTGCCGCTTTCCCGCACAGCTGGAGGCACCCTCTTTCTGCTTCTGGTCTCTTGTCCTGCCAAGCCTCTCCTACTTCCTTCCCCAAGTGCTCCGCCTTCCCTGCCTACTCTGCACCACCCCCACACCATCTTTTTCACTGGACCCTGAGGGACATCATGGCCCAATAGCTTTTTCTGACCACTTACCTATACTTTGCAGTCTTCTTTGTAAGCATCCATCCAGATGTCCCGATTATAGTGATTCTCGGTGTCACAGTGAGAGGGAGAAGATTCGGGAGGAGCTGGCCACCTCATCACTTCTGCAAATACCCCAGGAGATTATCAGATCGTCCCCAGGAGGAGCTTCGGCAGCATTTGCCAAATCCACTCCTCTCAAACGGGATTTCCTGCTCCTAGAAAACATTTTGACTTGTTGTCCCTTGGCCTTTTTGTCTTTGCATTTCTGTCACATCTTTAAGAAATATAATGAAGGAAATGTCACTGTGAGATTATGTGCTCAAAGAACATGACCTGTGATCCATGCTGGCAAACTGCTTCAAAATGATTATCCTGTTTTAGTGCCAAGAACACTATCAAAGATTGTGGCTTTCACCACATTGTCTACAGTTCTCTGCTGTCATCTTACATGTTTAGCTGCTGTAAGAAATAACAAATGTGTGAATCTTGGTTGTCAGTGATTTGGATTCAACTGATAGTTGGGCATACCTGCCAAAGGTTTTCTTGATCAGTTTAATTAAAGTAGGGAAGACCTCTCCCACCCCAATTGTGGGCCATATCTTCATGTGGCAGCTCAGACAAAAGGAAGTCCAAAAAGCAAACTTTTTGCTTTACACCATGCTAGCCCGTGTGTGCTTGGGAGTCACTGGCTTTGGGGTCATCTTGCTGCTGTGGCTGCTGATACCACCATCCTCCACGGACTTTCTAACCCAGCTTCTTTGGTTTAAAGATGTGACTTTCGAAGGAGTGGTTCCCCAGGAATCTTCCAGGTCTCCAGCCCAGGCTGGGACTCTGAGGCGTTCTCCTCAGGTCCTCGGCTTCTGCAGTGTGGAGCAGCCGGAGCTGGGCTGCATAGACGTGTCACACAGGCCATGCTGTCAAGTCTCCTCTTCGTGTGCTCCCTTCGGCTCTGCTCCTTTGCAGAAGCCTAATACAAAGCGTTGCTTCACTGGTGTTTTATTTTCCTCTGAGCAGAAGTTATTTTTCCATGTTAGTTTATGAGCCATTTTTTTAAACTATTCACTTATTTATCTCCTGACATGCTTTCCTTTTCTTTACAATATTTTACAGATTCATAGTACCTGAATTAGGTTTTTAGGCCAGCTTTGGGTGCACTCTTTATAAATATAGATCTTGACATCATCATATTGAGGCAGGCTAGAAGGACACAGAAACACAGCCACATAGGAAGAGAGCGAAGCGCTCTCTCTGGGGTCTAGGTGAAGTGGGATGGCTGAGAAAAATTCCTTCACAGCTGTCACTTGCTCTAAAGGTGGCAGCTCTCAGGCAACGTGCTTTCACACACAGACGGCTAACGATACAATAGCAACGACCGGCTGAAGGCCTGAGCGCATGCCAAACAGGACTGTTGGCTTTGCTTGCAGTAAAGACAGCCCAGTTCAGTTTTGCCCTGTGATCTACGCTCCAGCCTTCTCACTGCAACCCCCCAGGCACCCCCTGGAGTCGCCCACATTTCTCATTTAGATTTCTCAGCAACCATTTGAATAATAATAGCTTCAAACTCAAGCAAAATCCTATATAGGACTGTTGTAGAGATAATCACATGTCTCTTGGGTGTAACTTCCTTTCTGACCACCTCTCAGTTACCCCTCTGTCCCTCTCTCCTCTCTTCCCTTTCTCCCTGGAGTGAATGCTTGCCTGTGCCCCCAGGTGGAGTCCAGAGATGGAGTCTGAATAGCTTCCTTCATCAGCTTTATGTTTTTGAGACGGGGTCTCTTCGGAAGCCGAAGCTTGTCATTTTGACTAGACTGGCTGGCCAGCAAGCTCTGGCCATCCACCTGTCTCCGCACCTCCTCAGCACCCTACCCCAGGGCTTAGGTTAATAAAGGCACACGTTGTAGTGCTAGGGATGAGAGCTCATGCTTTGCCTCCCCTTAGGCTTGGCAGCAAGCACATCACCCACTCGGCCACCTCCCCAGCTCCAAGCTGTGTTAAAATTAAAAAAAAAAAAATCTTAAAACGATTGTTTTGCTTGCACATTCGTAAAGGTACAGCATGGGTGCCCAGGGCCAAAGAAGGCAGAAGGGGCTGCTGGGTGCAACAGGCTGGAATTGCAGAAGGTTGTAAGCCCCATGTGGGTGCCAGGGCTGGACTGCACTCTCTGTCAGAGAAGCAGTACTCAGCTTGCTAAGTTCTTCATCCTCAAAATCTCTCCAATAAACACCCTCACCCTGCTTGCTAGTGGATCACTCTGAAATTCATTTCTGTTTAGAAGTCACCTATCCCAGGCTGGCTTTGGCTGAGGTTCCTAACAGGTGTGGGTGCACAGTAGGTGAGTACACTGGCCCTTCCATTCCTTTCTTTAAAAAAAAAAAGGAGAAAGGGGTAATGCTTTTTGAGAAGATTTATGTTTTACTTACACGAATGTATGCGTCCATATGTACATGGTGTGTGTAGGTGCCCATGGAGGCCAGAAAGGGGTGTTGGCTCCTCTGGGGCTGGATGTCCAGGTATTTGTGGGGATGGTGCTGTGTTCTGAGCCCAGATTGTGGAAGGAACAGAAGAACAAGGGCTCTTAAGTGTGAGCTCTCTCCAGCCCCGTTCACACGCAGCACTTACAGGCTCATGTCTGTTAGTTACCACACACTTAGCTTTTTCCTCTCTTGGAGGCAAACGACCTGGCAGATGTTCTGAAACACACCAAGACCCATGCGCGCTGTCCTCAGAGTGAGAAAATCCACGCTGTTGACATAAACAGAACTCACACACTTGTAGTATCTGCAGAGGCTTTGGAGCGCTTTCTAGAAGTGCTTCCTGTTGGCCGCTTGATGCCGCCTGTAGAGAACAGGTCAGCCTGCTTACCAAACCACCCCAAAGCTCGTCCTGGGATTAGAGAAGGCTGCATTCACTTTAGGCTTCACTGGGGCAGAGAAAGTTCCCCACCGCCCCTCCTCTCATCTGCCACACATGTTCCCTCCAGCAACACTGGCCTGCAAATTCTGTCTGTACTTCTCAGAAAGGCTGAGATCCAGATGTGCTGTTCTACAGTAGAAGAAAAGGTAAACACAGCAGTAAGGGCAGCCATGCAGGCTCTGACAGTTAGGCCTCTAACTTTTTGATTTTCTTAAAGCAAATCAGTCATGCATACATACAATTCTATAGAGCCAGTAAGGAAACCAGAAGCCCCTCCCATCCCTGCCCTGACCTCTTACACACTCCAGAAGCACTTCTTTTCTTTTTCCCTTTGTCCATTAAAAGATATGAGTATGCTTGCTTGTGTGTGTCTGTGCACATGAGTGCAGGTGTCTGCAGAGGCCAAAGGTGTCGCTCTCCCTGGAGCTGGATTCACCTGTTGTGAGCGTCAGGGACTCCAGCAAGTGCAAACGGCTTCTTAACTGCCAAGCCTAACCACAGCAACAATTGTTTTCCATCAAGCTCTTTTCTTCCTTTTTTCCTTCCTACCTTCTCTCTCTCCCTCTCTCTCTCCCTCTCCCTCTCTCTCTCCCCTCCCTTCTCCCTCCCTTCCTTTGCTTTATCGTTAAAATGCAGCCCAGCCCAGCCCAGCCTGGAGAACATGGCATCAACCAGCCACAAGTGCTACTAAACCCTCTTCAGTGCTCACTCCCAATTCAATCGAGGAGAAAATCCTGAGAAAGAAAAGGCAATGAGAAGGGGGTTCACCACAGAGTCTCTGGATTGGAGGCAAGCTCGTGGGGGTGGGGAGGGGATGTAGAGAGATCCACTCAGGGCCAGTGTCTCATTCCCTTTTCTAGGGTCTAGGACATGGCTAAAGACTAAGGGCAGAGACCAGCAGATGTTCTGGGTTTTCTGAATCCAAAGACTTAGCAGTGGGCATGTTGACTAAGAGGGGCTTCTCTTTAGAGTATGGAGCGATGGACACAAGAGAGGAGAGAATAAAGGATCAGGGAAGAGTGGCTGTGCCAAAGACATGAATGCCCCCCCCGCCCCGACCACATAGCTGCCCTGTTTCTAAGTCTGGGGGTCTGTGCTTGTGCAGAATCTGAGAACTGTCTAGTGGATCCTGTATGAACAGAGGAATCTCAGAATTGTCCCCAAAATCTCTTCTGTGGAATAAAATATTTTCTCGAAATGTCATCCTGAGTTTTAAGGCTGTTACTTTTCATCTTCCCTGTCATTGTCTTTTATCAGGCTATCAATTTCCTTAGCACAAGACTCTGCAAAAGGCTTAATTGATTTATTAACATTTCTCAAAGTTTAGGAAACAATAGCAATATTTTCTTCCCATGTATTAAGTTGGAAAAGAGAGAATCCCCAGAAGCAGTATAGCATGTTAATATTTAATCTTTAAAAAAAGATACAAGACTATATTGATGGTAGGAGGGTAGGCTCACAGCATAGGAAAGAAGGCCAGCTGCTTGGTAGCCAATGGCTGCTGATGATATAGGAATATTCAAGTGATTTCAAGAATGATAAAACCATACTCTTCTTGAGGAGTCAGGGCTTTTGCCTTAGGGTACTATTGCTGTGATGAAACACCATGACCAAAAGCAACTGGGGGAGGATAGGGTGTATTTCACTCACAGTTCACATTAAAAGCAGTGAGGCAGAAACTTGGAGGCAGGAGCCGATGTATTAGGCTATGGAGGGGTCCTGCTTACTAGCTTGCTCTCCACGCCTTGCTCAGCCTGCTTTCTTATAGAACTCTGGACCACCAGCCCAGGGATGGCAGCACCATAATGGGCTGGACCCTCCTCATCAGGCTAAATAAGAAGATGCCCCACAGTCAGAATTTATGGAGGTATTTTCTCGGTGAGGGTCCTTCCTTTCAGGTAAGTCCAGCTTGTGTCAGGTTGCCATAAAACTAGCCAGCACACGTCTGGAAACCTTGATGGCCATCAGCGCCACCGGGAGGCTTTCGCTTGCAGGTTCTTGCCTCACAAATTCAAAGAATGAAATTCACAGACCACAGAAACTGTCTCCCATTGCTGGTGACAGTGGCACTGAGGGATGTAACACTTTGGGGAGTTCATCAACATTCAAACACAGGACACGAGAATATGTTCTCCTAAAATACAAATGTTGGAGACCATAATATGCTATTCCACAATGTGCTGAGTTGGCATAAGGCTTATTTTGACTTATTTTGAAAATCAGCAAATATGGAAAAATATCTGAGAACAGTGAAGTTACCTTTTTGTAAGATAGATTTATAATCTCTAAAGCAGCAGTTCTCAACCTGTGGGTCATGACCTCTTTGGGGATCGAATGACCTTTTCACAGGGGTCACCCAAGACCATCATATTCTTTTGTTCACTAGCATTTATCCACTTTCTTGGGGATTTCGTGTCTAGTAATATAATTATTATTAATAAAAGAAACATTTAAACAGATCCATAAACTCTTCAACAAAAAGCACCACCAATTGAATGTCTAGGACTCCTTGAAACTCTTTGCTCGTGTTAGGACATGGCCGCTCCGCTGGGGAGTTCTACAGGCTGGATTAAGTTTGTTTCCCACACTCCTTGTCTTTCTGCAAGGCTTGTTCCTAACTTTTGGTTGTCTGAGTCTTTGAGGTAGTGTCTTGCGTAAGGCCCGGCTGGCCTGGACCTTATTATGTAGCGCAGGCAGGCAAGAAGCTCTCAGCAATAAACAGTTGAGGATGTCCACTCAGAACTGCAAACCTGTGTGAGTCTCCGCCCCTTAGTCTTTGGTTTAGTTCACCAATGAACAAACGTATGATCACACCGGGGTTAACCTGCAGAAAGGTGACATTTCTGTCTAAAAAGAACTACAGGGGCCAGTCCCAGGGGACCCTGAGACCTCCCAAGAAGGCAGAGAGTCTCGCCGTGGACGAGACCGCCTTCATACATCGTCCTTCCATCTTTCTCTACGTCCGCTGCTCTCCGTGGCCCAGCACCTCCCAAGATGCAGCTCTGAGGCTAACAGGCTGCTGGTCTCCTTACACGCCGGCCTTTGCCTAAACCTAATTCTTCTGGATCAGCTGTCCCTCAGGCCGGGTATGGTGTTGACCTTACTCTAGTAACACACACCCAGCTTTGCCGTACAACAACCTAAAAGGCCTGAGTATGATCTTTCCTTAAACTTTCTCAAGGCCTTAAACAAAACTCCAAAGTGTAAGTGAAATTGTGTTCTTGCTCCTCCGAGAACTGTCAAGACGGAGCTCACTTCTCTGCGCAGGACCAGAATTGCCGTCCTGCACCAGGCTGGCTTTCCGGTGCATGCGCAGTAAGCGAACGGTGTCCGCCACGTGAGTCCCAGGTACCGTCTAGTAGAACTGGGTGTGCCGGATTAAAATCAGATAGATTAAGGGAAGGGAATGGTTATATAACAATCTGTCAATCAAAACAGACCACGCACCACACCCCTATTCTTTAACGCCATAAAAAGAAGCCCCAGCACCAGCCATGGGCCCTGAGGACCCTCACTCATTTGGCTTGCTATCATCGTTTTGCTTTACTAGTTTCCTTGTTACTTTTGCAAATTTGTGTGCAAATTTAACCCTTTAAATAACAGACCAAAAAACGTTCAGCCTAGACCTCAACGACGGGTTAAAAAACAAACAAATAAAACCAAAAAAGAATACTTTCTGTCTGGTTTTCTTACAGAACTAGGGCCATGACTCAGTATTTTAAAACAAGACAGTGCAACTTGCTACTCATCGTTGGCTTCTGTAGAACAATGGGCAACAAACCAGAGAGAGACCTACTCAGTAGGAATTTGCTCTATTCATATTGTAATTAAGCCCAGAAGGTTGAAACACTTGCAGACTTAATCATAATGAAAACGCTCACACCGGATCCAAAATCCTGTAGTTAATATGGGGAAGCACTTGGGATACTGACAGCGAATAACCTTCAAATAGGTTTGTTTTATAGGGTGGTAAGTTTATCATCCACTCACACAAATGTAAACCTATCACAGCGTGGACACGTGTCATGAAATTAAAAGGCAGACTTTAGTTAACAGAAAACTTTCTATCAATGGATTTTATTCAGTGTTTATGAAATATGTCCCATCACTGTGTAAAAAGGCAGGACAGGGAGAGCTGGCATCCAGATAGAGAGCTGGCAAGGGCAGCACCCAACCACTGCCTCTGTCTGCCTGACGCCTATCTGTTTTGTGTCCAGTTTTCTAATGCAGACAAACTTTGATGGCTTGATTTGCTAAATTGCCTCTGGTTAAGTTAATTAGTGTCCAGCTGCCCGGGTAGATGTTATCTTCTCAACAGGATGAGAACTTACACCTTTAACTGTTCAAGCCCTGCTCTCTGTGGCATAAATGATCTGTGTTCAGGGTCCAGCAACGGAAATCGGGCCTATCAGAGAAGAAGCCTACAGATGACATGATTATAGACCAAGAGATTAAGCAGCTGCCACTCTAAGCAAAGCCACACTGATGATCGGAATAAAGGCAGAAACATCGAGATTAATCTGATAACTTTATTTAATATTCACCATTCAGCAGCAATCAATGTGAACATCTGAACTAACAGAATCTCTTGAAATGCTCTGCTATAAAGCTGCTTCAGAATACACTCACATGAAGTCAACTATTCACTGCCAAAAAAAGGCTTCAAGAGCAAATAACACTGTTTATTCTGTGCCCAAGCACTAGTCAAGAAATCTACTAAATTACACAGAAAAAGGAAACCAAAGAAGCTTTGTTATCTTATGTATGTCATCTTACTTAAAGATTTTACTTCTTTAAAGCAACAGAAACATAAAGCTTCCTACATACATGTGTGTGTGTCTGTATATATTTTTTAGGTTGTGATTACAAACACAAAGTGTTATTATCAAATGCAAATGCTAGTTCAAGAAATTTCTAACTGCAAAACCTGCAAGATACAAAGCTAAAATTCATATGTTCCTTTCCTCAATTATGAATACTTTCACTAAACATAAATATTTTTACATATATTAATTTTCTGACATTCAAAATTGTAAAGTCAATATGGCAGAATTATTGTTAAAAGCACATATGTACAAATATTTTCCATACATAAAGTATTTGGCATAATTATAACAATCATACTGCATCCACAACTGTCTGCTTTTATTTTTACTTTTATTTTTTTACATGTAATGGGTATCTCTTATTAAAATTAACCAGTTATGTACAAAAATACTTGAACATTTATTATAGAAAACCTCTATAACCAGCCTCAACAGCATATACCTGCTGAATGGTTTCATTAAGAGAATATAAAAAAGTGGTCACTGCCTTCCAGGTAAGCTAGCAACAAAAACAAATACAACTAAACTAATATGAGCTTCCCAACAAAAGAGGGAAAATATTTAACAGCGTGGTTTAAAACACAGTCTCTATCTATTATCAATTGAGTGTTATAAACAGTCAGTAAAAGAAAAAAAAAAGGTAAAAGATACATTACTACCTACAAGGTGCTTTTCACCCTCCTAGAACTGCCACACCAGCCTGTCTATCCTATTCCCATCTAAGACACTACACTGCTGTAGTCATGCCAGAATGGTCCACAAGCCTCCTCCCCCAGCAAAAGGACCATAGAGGAACAGAGAAGCTCAGCTCTCCTGGTAAGAAGGGAGAGTTGGAGGAATTCCTTATTTTACGCAGGCTTTTAATGCCCTCAACTTTTCAAAGCCCTGTTACCATTCAATCATGTTAACATATTTTCACTAAGGTTTTTGTCTTCCTTCACACTATTGATTTAATACTGCCCTGCATTGATTCCTGAATCCTTGTTAATGGGACTCAGTAATTTGTGCCTATTTAATCCTTGGACATCTGCTCTTCATCAACGACACGTTTTATATAGGAGATCATCAAGTAAGGAAGCACAAAATTCAAGTAAACACTTCTCCTGGGGTCTTCTGTTTAATCTAGCTAATTGGAACTCCGAAAGCAAATTGCACCTGGAAAAGTAATACAGTAGATAGCATGTCGGGCACTTAAAGAATTAGCAACCGAGTCACAAAGCGGAGCTAAGAGTAGACAGCTGTCAGACGTCAAGGACGTGTTTCCTTTAAGGAACAAAACAACTTCCTGTCTTAATCCTTGTAAGCCTTAAGTACCTCATCCAACCGGCTGCTTTAACCCCTAATTCTGAGGGTGTGCGCTCAACATTCTGCTCCAGGGAGAGCCAAAGCCTTCATCTTCCTTAAGTCTCAAGAAAGGGCCGCTGTGATCAGCTTTCTCTGAGTATCAAGTATTCAGAAAAAAGGTATACAACATTACCACGCATTCTACTGCCTGACAATATTGTACTGGTTTTAAGATTAAACTACATAAAAAAAAAGTGAACATAAAAAGGTACAAAAGGAGTCTCGTCCACAATTTACCACTTCCAAATGAAAAACGTTTTAATGAGACTCAGCCATACTTCATGTGACACCTGGCGTCCTAGATCAGTAACTTTCAATATTGTGCAACATTGTATTAATAAGCAACTTTAATTCCATTCATCTAAGGAAAGGTCTGAGTAAGATATTAAAGTGCCTACACTAACGTCTTCTCGTCAGACTCAGCTTGTAAACGGCAGAGCCCACCGCAGGACCGTGGAAGTGCGGCTCAGAGCTGCGACACCTTGCGGGGCAGCGGCCTGGGCCTGGGGCTGGGCTCGGTCCTCCGGGCCCCGTTCTCCAGGAGGCTGGGCCGCGGGGCGGCGGGCTTGGGCGGCAGGGCGGGCGGCTCAGCGGCCGCGGGGATGGAGAGGCTGTGAGGTAGCGGGACCGGGCGCCGCAGAGTCCGCTCGTACACGCTGTAGGGCGGCGGCGTCTTGCTCTCCCTGCGCGCCGGCTCCTCCCCGCCGAAGCTGGCCGCGGGCGCGGGCGCGGGCGGCTCGCCGGCCTGGGCCTCGAAGCCCGACGTTTCCGACGTGCTGCAGCGGCTCAGCGAGGAGATGCCGCTGCTGTAGCTGCCCGACAGGACCGGGGAGTTGGAGCTCAGTCCTGGGGAGCTGTACTCCACCGGAGACGGGGTGAAGGACTGCGCGGAGCCCTGCTCCCGCCAGGCGCGGGGAAGGGCGAGAAGAGAGGCAGACGTTAGAGGTGCTCCCCAGCACCCGCCCGGCTCCCACGGCCGTCTGTGCTTGCACGGCATGACCGACTGGTTCCTTATCCCACTTACAGGGAAAGGTGTGGCCCAGGTGCACAGACAGCGGGTGCCACCAGCAAGCCCCAGAGAGGAGGTGTGGACACACCAAGTCGGCCCACGCCTCTAACCTCCGGGCCTGAGGTTACATCTACACCACCCAGCCTGTGGCGCTTTACGGTAGTCCTAGCTGAGTCGAAAACCAGATTTAAATGTAAGCATTGCCATCTGCAGCCCTGAAAACGGCCGCAGATAGCTGCCAGACCCCCACCCCCATTCACCCAGTTCACCTCACTGCCTGCTGGATAGAGACAAGCTTGAGAGTAATCGGAAAGGGTTAGGAAGCCTCGCATCAGTCCTGACCGTAAGCCAGTAGGACAACTTCCCACTGGAGAAGATTATTTTAAATTTATTTATTGTGTACACAATGTTCTGCCTGCATGTACACCTGCACGCCAGAAGAGGGCACCAGATCTCATTACAGATGGTTGTGAGCCGCCATGTGGTTGCTGGGACCTCTGGAAGAGCAGCCAGCGCTCCTAATCTGGGAGCCCCAGCGCCGGAGCAGGAGCTGCAAACTACCAGTATTTGGACTCTTGCCTGAGACGTGAGCTGTCTCATCTGCCGTGTTTTCAAAGAGCCTAATTTAGTTGCTAATTTTTAAAAATAGGGAAATTTCCACATAAAGCCCCAGATTTATAGCATCTCATAAGGCACTAGACACTGTGCAGCCCACATGTTCTCATGGAGATGAGCCAAAGCCCAGCAGGGCTTGTCTCCTTCATATGGGGAACGGACACTTGAGCACCTACACGCCCGGTCCTCCAAGCGGCACTGCGGCCAGCCTCCTTCACGTAGGGTTGGCTGCCTGGCTCTGCCCGCATCTGAGCCTGATCCCGCATCCCGAGTGAGTCGTAAGGACTTGTAAGGGATCCCAGGAGAAGCCATGCATAGGCTCTACTGGGAAATGCTGCCCAACGGGCATACTCTCTGGGTATAGCCCAGCCCTATTAGAACGTTAAACATAAAATAAAAACCTTCAACAAATTTGCTTAGCCAGTACTTTCTAAACTTATGTGATAGTCGATATTTTCTCTCTTGCATATCACCTAATGTCTTTAAATTAACGTTCTACAGTATACACATTGCTATCCAAGGTTAACGTTACCATGGTGTCTGTGTGTGCGCGCGCACGCGCATGCATGTGGACATCAGGGCTCAACCGTGGATGTCACTGCTCAGGAACCACCCACCTTGTCTTTCTAGGACTGGGTTTCCCCCTGGCCAGTGAGCACCACCCAGAACTGGGATGGGCAGTGCATACCACCACATCTGCCTTCTCCCACGGCTTCAGGGGACTGGACACGGGTCCTCACGCTTTCAAGGCAAGCGCTTCACTGACTGAGTCACTTCTCCAGCCCCTGGCCTCTCTTTTAAAAAGAAATAATGCTGACAGCCACAAATCCCTTCGTTTAATAGGAGTACACCATCAAACATGGTGAATTACGAGATCCAAATTTTCTGATTTTTTTTTTAAAGAGACCTCAACTTCAGTATAAGACAGCTAAGTTGAACACCCTGCAAAGGTCAATCCTAATGCATGGGGGGGGGGATATACCCCAAATTCTATCAGGGAAGATACTGAAGTGCACTCCAATTATAGGAGAGTGTTAAGCTTGGGAGTAGTGTGCCCTCTACAGTAAGCTGGGTGTTACATGCACAAAGTGAAAAATCCTCTCTCATCCTTCAAGCCCCGTTTATAAAGACATGCTTACATGTTTAGAAAGACATGTTTACGTGCCTCTGGGCCCGTATGAATACATGTAGGTCCCTTTCAGGACAGTACAGAGCAGCTTGCTAACTAGAGCTATTCACCTGAGCATTTTCCAGCAGGGCTTTCTGTGTTCTTTAAGAATTTATCCTCTCCATTACTTAGTGTCGTATTCTTACTCTGCAAAATGGAATTGCAAAGCCCAGAAAAGAATTCTGCCAGCGTGGGGGGGCTTTCTCGGGGTTACAGCACAGAGGTGTGGAAGAGCAATGCCGCTTTCCCTCCCCACGCCAGGGTGATGGCAAGCAATGGCTCCCAGAGCAAACACTGTCACACGGACTTTCTGATAACAGCTGCGCTGCAGAGTGACAGCAAGGCGAGAAAATGATTTGCACTTCCTGGTAAAATTTCACATCAGGAATTTTGGCAATGAAAATGAAGCCACACTTTTAGAGTTTTTGTTTGTTTTGCTTTCCTATTTTGGTGTTGTTTCTGCTTCCATCAGCGACTATACTGAGCAGCACAGATGGGGTGGGTCAGAGCCTGTCCTGAAGTGTTTTTGGAAACTAATTTGTCTTTTCATCTCAGCTCGCACTGTTTTATCAACACAAAGGACATAGGGTGTGCAAACCGGAGTCAGCCTGGTACAAAGCCGTCCGTCCTTACAACACTCACTCCAAGCTCTTGTTTGCTTCTGGGGCTGTGATTCTAACACCGGCCTTCTCCGGTGTGCTCACAAGACTTGTAGCCAGTCCGACTGACTTTGGATAGAGGCTAATTATTACTGTCTGTCTTCATGAGGGATTTATATGTTCAGCAACGTGAAATAGCCTGTACATGATATTTCAAGCACCAGACTTTTAAAGCTTCTAGTTCGTTCTCCATAATGTTCCCCAGCCTCCATTTCCACCATCCTGTATTCTATGGCCAAGTATGAGTTTGTGAGGTGAGACATCTTTGGTACAAAGTATTGAGAAAGTTGAGTTTCACTTTGTGTAAATGGGTGAGATTGGTGATAACTCCCAAAAGCTTCCAGCAGAACATTTAGTACACTCTGATTACTGCTGTTTTTCAGTCTAAGTGTACACACATGTGTTTAGCGTGCTTCTCATCAAAAGGCCAAGTTCAAATGTCCCAGAGTCAGACTGGGGCTGTATTTTTAGTTCAATAGATTTGCTGACTATAATTTGTTAAGTTCTCATTCCCATTTTTGGAGAATTAAACTACTAGGACTACTACTACTAATAATAATAATAAACAAATAATTGAAAACAACAGTAACAAGCCACAATGAGGCTGCATTCTTGGGTAAGGCTCTCCAAAAGGAAAAGCAGGGCTGTTTTTCTTGCCCATCCCCCACTTTTTCTTTCTTTCTCTCTCTTCCTTCCCTCTCTCTCTCTCTCTTTCTTTCGACAGGGTTTCTTTATGTAGCCCTGGCTGTCCTGGACTTGCTTGGTAGACCAGGCTGGCCTAGAACTCACAGAGATCCGCCTGCCTCTGCCCCCCTAAGGGCTTGGATCACACGCATGTGCCACTGTGCCTGGCTATGCCCACCCCCAACTTCTTGCTATGTTCTTTGTCTTGGCTGTGGAAATGGAAGCACCTTTTGATGTACTTGGGATGAAATTTTAAGGAAAAAGAAGCAGGGCCAATCTCTGGACCCAGTTTAAGGAGAGGCTTGTACCTTCAATGGAGAGCGCCCAGCAGGTGATGGGGATACTGATGTTGTGTGTCTGGCTGGAGAAGCTGCAGATGGAGAGAGAACACTTTAATTAGAAAAATCGGAGAGCGGCACATGAGCTAGTACATAGGATCTCCTCAGCAAGGGAAGAGGACAAGCTACATGACACCTCATGAAACAGACTCCTCCTCATAGAGAATGCTGCCAGCAAGGCATGGGCCAGTTAGTGGAAAGTTACTGGGGCACACAGATGCTCTCACTAGAATGGCATGACCCCAAACTGCTCCAATCTCCAGTGGCCTTTCTTTCCTTTCCTTTTCGATCTGTCTGTCTGTCTTTTACTGACAAGACTTCAGAGTCAAAGCTAGTCCTGTACTCCCTACGTATCTGTGGGTAACAATGAACTCCACAGTCTCCTGTGTGCTAGGTACATGTTTGTGCTACAACACTCAGCTCCAACATCCTCCCTCCATCCCCCTGGGCTGGGAGCCGGCTGCGGCCATTGGTCTGAGCACTGATAGAAAGATTAAGGCCTAGAATGGGCACAGAGACATACTGAGGAAGCCTTCCCTTTCAGCCCATCTCCCAACATTGCCAGCAGACATGAAGCTTGTCCATGTCAGTACAGAAGGGGAGCAGCTTCCCACTTCTTGTCTAATGGCTTTGCTTAGGTCTGCCCTCAGTCCCCTGGGCAGTCACTGTCATGGCAGGGGAAGAGGGACGTCTGCTTCTCCTGGGCTTTCAGGTCTGACTGAAGGGCCCAGCATGTGTGGCAGTGCCGCTCCGTGTGTGCTATGGATCAGATCTCGCTCTCTGCAGTGTGACCACACAGCTTGAAAGCAGCCTGTGACACAGTCGGCAGGGTGGGCAAGCCACACTTCCCAGGTCCACACAGAGTGATTCTGGCACATGGGTTATGCTCCTCTGTGGTTACCTGCCACTCTTTCAGCCATCATGCTGGAGCTGTGAGGAAGGAACACAGATGGTTTCACAGCCCCACAACACTGACCACAGATGGTGACATCAGGACAGACCACGAAAGCCCTCAGCACAGAAGGGATAGCAGCCCCACCAGTCCACTTGGGAGGAGAAGGGTCGTCTGGCTGTGCTGAACCCTAAGGGACCACAGAGCGGGGTCCACTACCACACCTAGGGTGGGGCGGCCTCAGCCCTGCAGGCCAGCAGACATGCCAGCTCCTAACACCAGCGCAAGTTCCCTTTCCGAATACTGTGAGTGCTGACTAGGAAGAAAACCAGGTATGTGCAGAGAAAGCAGTCCCAATACAGGCTCTACATCTACCACTGTGGTGGAGGTTATGGCCTCCTGTTGTACTTGACTCAGACTCAGGTAACAGGATGATCCTGGTACCTAGTGCTTTTGTCTGGGGAGGACCTTTTCCATGCCTAAAATAGGATCATCAGCATCCTTTTCCGTCAAGCTGGAGTGGTCCCAGGAGCCCCGCTAGCATTGACACTCTTTATTCCTTAGTAAAGACTATCAATCTTATTGTCCCTTAAAAATAGCTCTCAAGTTTTGGTATACAGTAGCACAGCCAGGCCTTTAAACTAGGGACTGCCTGCATGAATATGTATCAGCAATGAAACACAAATGATTTGGCTAAAAAGTCTTCATTCCCACAGTCAGGCTGATAGACTAATGCAGGTGACCAATAAAATTAAAGTTATCCCTCGTTCTGCTTAAACATCTCATGTGCCCTGCAGAAACTACCCAAAGGATGAGAAGCTACAATATAGCAAGGGAAACAGGGATGCTCACTCTCAGAAAAGCTGGGAAGGAAACAGCACCACATTCTCTGTGGTTCCTAGGCCAGCCATAATGGCAATGCTCCAGGAGACATAGGTAAGTGCTGGTAAGGCCGTCGGTTAACGCAGAGGGCATCTAAAAACTGCCCCACATGCAGGCCACCAAGCATGTGGTGGGTCCAGAAGGAAAGCCCCAGTGGAAGGTCCTGGAGTCACCCCACCTCTGTCTCTGCCTCTCTGAGACCCAGGGCTAGGCTGGAAGTTTCCCAACCATTTTCAGCACCCAGATGCTAGCGGGCAGAGGAACTGCACAAACCGCTCAGTAAAATGCTAGTTCCAGCCTCCTTTCAGGAATCTAGTCTTCTGGCTCAGCAGACCTGAGGTTGTTCCTTAGGATGTGCTTCGTGAGCCACAGTTACAAGAGATGCAGGCCCCCGTGTCAGGCCTGTGTCAGCCATCCCACCTCTGGACACAGAGCCCTCAGGGCATCAGATAACTCAGGACAAGCCACTGTGAGTCGGTTCTTATTTGGGTCAGCTGAAACACTGGAGTCATCATTGACAGAAAGCAGGTGGTTAGCAGACACCCGACCAGGCGAGGCAAAGTGGACGTGCAAGCAGCCCGCAGAGGAGGAAGATGGCCAGAGCCTCCCTGAGGAGTGGATTAGGAAAGGACCGTTGTCTGATGGTGTGCCAAAGGTGTGGGGAAGGCAGAAGAGCACCAGAAGCGAATCATGTCGCCAGCAAGACTTTACCTCGGGAACCAGATGCCTACCTTTCTCTGAGGAATTCAGGGCAAGTTGAAATACTCAGTATACTTATTTTATGAAAGTGATTATTCAAATGCTTCAAATACCCACCAGTCTGTGTGGGCCTTGGAGGGACAGGGGGAGAGATAAGTTTCCCACTGTCCGACATGTTCTTGGCTTCCTTCCCACTGTCCAGGCTCCAGCTGCTAGGGGTGGGATTCACAGCTGGAAGGGAATAACACAGCTAAAAACACAAGATCCAGCCTTGCCTTTCAAATGCTTGTGAGAATTCGGAGAAAGTCAGAATCATCCAGAATGAAAAAAGAAGTCAACTGGATTTCACCTTAAGCCCCAAACAAGCTGGAAACGTCCCGAATACTAACCCTCTCTCTAATTGGTTACCTAACAGAGCTGACATTTAATTAGGTAACAGCATGTCTCTGTACTTCCCTCAAGCTGTCAAACAGGACTACGAATCTCTATGCCAGAGAGTGGCGACCTGCTGAGAATTACAAATGTGTTTAGATGCTGAAAAACAGATGGAAAATATAGTCATCAGTCTATTTGTAGAAATTTCTGGGCAAGCGGCATCTAATGGAGGCATAAGGGCACGCTCAGGGTTCACCTGCGCTGTGGAAGGGGACAGGACAGGGCTGAGGGGCCAGGCCACCTCGCTGACCAGTGCTGTCGGGAAAGAGCTCTTCCCAAATGGAGGGTGACATGAAGGCCTGAGAAAACAACTTGGCCTGCTGACACCATCATTCTTCTTCTGCTCCACGCATCAACATGTAGGAGTGTGGAGAGCCCTGCTCGGAAGCAGGGCAGGACACACAAGGTTGTGAACATACACTGCGGTGAAGTTTCCGATGGCAAACCAGGCTTCCTGCCAGCGTCCTGTGCGCACACTGCCACCTGATGGCTACAGTGAAGACTGCCACATTTCTTTCCTCATAATTACTGCTTTGATTTCACGGGGTAGGATTACTTTCCAATGTATTTTTTCCTCTATCTCTTTTATATTTGCTCTGTGGTTTTCTTTAGTAAGGTGGGCAAAAATAAGCGCACATTCCTAATTTCTCCCTGTGAAGATCAATGCTTGACTTACAACATTAAAGCTAATTCCATGCTTGAAGATAATTTTGGCTAGGTCCTCACTAATTTTCGTCTCCCGTTGGGAAGTTTTAATGTCAATGTATCAGTGTACCAAAATGGTAATACAGCCTGGTTCTTAATGGCAGCAATTAAAGTGCGCTTTGCTGGGACATTTCATTAGTGAGCCTTGATTCATTGGCCTGTGAGACTGCTATTCTTGAGGCCTGACCCTGAGAGGCAGATGGGTGAGTTACTGCAAGTCCCCACACCCACGGCTGAGGAAGCAGCATTGAATCTGCTCTTGCTCTTCTGTGTGCTGCTAACTGGCTTCCCACCAGCATGAATGCACTTGGTTCTTGCTCATGTGTGCACGACCCTGAGGAGGGACACACTGCACTGTGTGCTCGCCTGCAACACTTACACAGCATTTAATTGCACAACGGCCTCTCTGAGTCACCACAAACAACAGACTTCCTGGCTGAAAGAGCTCTGTGAGGGGACCATGGATGGGGACTGGGAAATCAAGCTGAGGGGCTTCTTTCATTGTGTGAGCTCATGGCCCAACCGGCAGCTTCGCTTCAGGGGGAGCAGGCTTTGCCTGGGCTCAGCAGCAGCAGCTATTGTACAGAAGAGCTCCTCGCTTGCTCAGACTCTACACTTAACAGTTTATGGAATGGACCATGAAACACTATCTTTCACCAACGCTAAAGATCACACTCGTCCTGATCGTTAAGGATCTGGAGCCCTACGTGCCACATGGCACACGGAGGACTGGAGGGAACGAGGACACCACAAACCCTGACACAGGCTAGGACTGAGAAGGGGCTGGGTAGTACCCACC
The DNA here is from genome assembly GCA_028658305.1 of Pachyuromys duprasi. Classification (NCBI taxonomy): domain Eukaryota; kingdom Metazoa; phylum Chordata; class Mammalia; order Rodentia; family Muridae; genus Pachyuromys; species Pachyuromys duprasi. Next base: position 3,061,327 of record CM053755.1, read on the forward strand.
TTTCTCGGGGGCAGAGAGGTTGGGATCGCTGCGTGGCGAGGCCCCGTCTCCAATGTGATTAAACAGCACCCTCTGGAAAGGGAGAGGAGTCCATGGTTATGATGTGCTGAGGCCTGATGCCTTTCAGAGAACGCTATGCTTATCTCCTTATGAAAATTTTTGCTCAAAATATCTTCTATATGGTATAATGAAGCCAGGAACAGATAATTAAACTATATTTAAGGAGAAAGGGGGAACACAGCCTTAAGTTTTCTGAAAGAAGCATAGTAAAAAAATTGTGTTTCATATTAAATATAAATGGTAAATAATTACTCATAATAAACATAGGGAAAGTGAATAGTATTTCTTATGGTGCTCTTTACACGTGTATAGGTCTAGACTGACACTATGACATATGAATAAGAATTAGAGGAGAAATATTATTTAAAAACTACTTTATAGAAAAACTACTGTCTGTATCCTATAGTAGGCAAAAAAAATGAGCTGCTGAATGTTCTATCATTTTTAACCTACAGAAATACTGATTTTACATGGCTCTACCTAATTCATGAAAAGAATAAGTGGACACCTACAGCATTATACATTATTGCAATTTTGGTGACATATATATGGCTTCAAATTTTACCCAAGGTAGATAACTTGGGGATAATCAAGGACCCCCTCAGAGTTTCCCATGCTGGCACGTGTTCTTTTAGAGCAGATGAAACAAACTGTGAAATCCCCTTGCAAGGCCAGTGACAACGGGAAATAAAATTGGTTAGCTGGTTCAGCCAAACGCACTCAGAAATCATTTCTGCAAGACATCAGTGCTGCGCAGAGGAGGGTTCCTGGGCCTTTCGGGAAGATCACACAATCAGCAAAGATAAACCAATCAAGCCAAATCCCACTCGCTCTCATCCAATTCCAGATGCAGCTACAGACTTCTGCCAGGATGGTGTAGAAAAACAGAGAAATTAGCTGGAGCAGAAATAGTTTTCTCTGCTCTTAAAATTAGTCCCAAATAAACTCCAAAACTCAGGAATACAACATGAGTCTTCAACTTTGTACCCACCCTTCAATGTACACATGTCACCCGTGGACTGAGCCTGTGGCCCTAAGCTCACCCAGCTTGAGAGGACTCATTTTAAAGTGAGGCTTGAGTGGCAGGCCACATTTCCTAGCTCCTCTCAGGGGTTCAGGGGCAGCTCAGGGACAGAGCCCCTTTCCTGGTAATTCATAGGAGAAGACTTCATGGCAAAGGCAAAAGGCTTGCTCCTGCTCTCTCGAGGAAAGAAATCAGCTGTGGCTTTCCTCAACAGCTCCAGGGGAGACAAGAAGTTCTGGGCAGATGCAGGAGGCTTCTGCTAACTTAAGAGGCTCCTTCCTCCCTCCCCAGACCTCTGCTCCATACACATGCAAACACACACACAGATGGTTCATTCATGAGCTCCCCTTGGAATGTTGCTGAGGTAGCAACAAACCCGGCTGAGGTCAGGAGGACCCAGATATTCTCTTGATATCCCTCTAGAGTACTGGTCCTCATACCAAGGGCCACAACCCCACCGGGAGAAGCATCAGTTCCCCTGCTCAAACTGTGGTCCCCGGATCTGTTGAGGGTCACGTCAGGTCTGCTGCACATTAGATCTTTGCATCACGATTCACAACAGCAGCAGCCTTACAGTTATGAAGCAGCAAGGAAATCATTTTATGATTGGGGTCACCCCAACACGAGGGTGTCTCTTAAAGGGTCGAGGCGTTAGGAAGGCTGAGAACCACTGCTCCCAACAGTGGGCAGAGCATGAAGGTGGCCTGACTCTTCTCCCAGCTGGCCTTGACACTGGTTGCTTTTGGCAGCTACTGGGCGCTTCTGCAGAGATTCATAAACAATCCCACACGCTCCCATTTTCTAGCTTCTGATTCATCCACGGGAGTACCTGGGAAGGCTCCACGGGTGTTGGATAAATGGCGCTGCATGGTCTGTCTCTTGGGGACAGGCAAGAGTTTTCTCTGGAATGTTTGTGTTTGTCAGACAACAAAGGAGAAGCTGGGAAGAGAAGCAGAGGGTTATCAGCGAGCCCGCCACGGGGGTCCTGCTAGGAGGACCACTGTGGGAGCGGCCTGCAGCATGCACACGGATGCCTTGGCGCCCTGGCCCCGGAGGGGGCTCTGGTCCCCACATTCCCAACCCTGCACTAACCTCTGGCGCTGGACGGAGCAGAACTCGTCACATTGGGTGAAGCAGAGTGAGTAGAACTGAGGCTTGAGGTAGATGGGCTGGGCTGGAAAGACAGGGAGGTACTGTCACACACGGCAGGGAGCTTCCGTTCATAATGGCATTTGAAACAAAACACCAACATTTATTATTTTTTTCAAATTAGCAAAATGAAAACAAAACCCTAAAGGCCATTTTGAAACGGAGCAAAGTCTCATTAACTCGGAGTGACAATCAAGCTTGCCTGCAGTAATCAGGCACCGAGATTCCATTGCTGCTGAAGGAAGGAACGAACACACACGTGTGAATTTCAGCTCTGTTCTCTGACTCTGCACCCTGCCTGCCTGCAGTATAAAGAGAAACACTTCTAGCACTGAGCACACGAACAGGAACACACTCCTCTCTTCACATTTGTTGACAGGTTGCACACGCGTGTGCATGTATGTGCTGAGGCATGCACAGGCAGGTCAGAGAACCTTCAGAGGACCTGCAGAAGTCAGTCCTCTCCTTTTCTATGTGGGCCGTCATGCTTGGCGGCAAGTGCGTTAGCTGTGAGGCCACCTCCCTGGCCCAGAGGAGTGTTTCTAGAAGGCACACAATCTGCCTTCTCCTTCTCTTCAAAACTGTGTCCAAAGCATACATCGGGAACCTCACTGTGGCCAGTTCCAAAGGCATGATCGGAAACTCAGCTCCATTTTACTGTCCTAGAATACAATGTTTTAAGACTCCCATGAGCTCTAAAATACCTTTTAAAAACTGTTTTAGTTATAGAAATTTTTCTGTTACAAGTGTGCAGATTTTATAACGGGGCCTCATGCCTCAAGGGAACACATAGAGAGCCACTTGGGAACACTAAGAGGCAGCTGGTGTATGCAAATGCACTCCCAGAATCCAGGACCCAGGAGGCAAACAGCTACCAAGGTCAATCTGAAAGCTAGGCCTGGGCTTTTCTATTGCTCGCTTGTACTTTCTTAAGGCGATGGGCATTTTGGATAGAAACTTCTTTATGGATTCCAGAGGCCAACAAGCAGTAGTGGGAGTTTCTAAAAGCTTGGTCCTTAGGTCAAGTTCTCGTTGAAGGTCTGTTGGTGATCCCAGCAGCGTGGACAGACACTCTCATGCAGACAGACAAGGCACCGACATTGCAGACAAGAAGCTAAGAAGGTACCTGCATGTTGAAGACTTCGTCAGAGCTCTCCGACTGCCCCGTGATGTTGCTTACTTCGGCAGAGGCCTGTGAGGACAACGAGGACGAGGAATACCGGTTGACCGCTGGGTAACTTAACGGGCTGTTTTGGGGGGGAAAAACGGTCGTTAACTCAGTTTTGGAACTGCATTTTATCACATGCCGGCATGGCATGAAACCAAAGGGAAAAAGACACATCCCATTTTGTTGTCTCCTGTTTGCTGCAATATAATTGAATGTTTTGAGTTTGTTTATTTCTCATGCTGTTGCTGTTTTAGCCATGGCAGATGTCTGCAGCTGCCTCGTGGCTTAATTATTTCATTAAGAAATAGAGACTCTGACAAATTGTACCATAAAGAATGAGAGAACCATTCCGGATCGTCTTGCAGGACTGGCAAAATTGTAAGGTAATTTGGACTATGACTTACCTGCGTCTCGGAATTACCCTGGTGCCATCAGGACTCATGGAAGCTGGAGCTGAGTTTCTACACACACGAGGGCTTCCATTAGGAAAATGGACAGGACTGGCCTGGATACATGCAGGGAACTCCTGAAGAGGAGGGAGAGGACACATTTAATTAGAGCAGCTGATCTATGAGATGCTTCATGAAGACACCATGAAGTCTTCACAGAGGGGCCAGCTACAAATGCCAGCACTGCTGAGTTCAGACATTGGCATTTTGTTGTTGCTGTTTTGCTTTCATAAAGGGTAAATATGGCAGAGCAGGAGCCAACTGTAATACCAGAAGCTCCGGCAAATGCTGCAGTGTGGCGGAAGAGCCAAAAGATGTCGCTATTGGACCCTTCATCCATAGACACACAGAAAGCACCGGCAGTGGTCAGATTGCCCCACCTTCAGCACACACCTGTATCCCGAAGCTCGATTTCATCACAAAGAACTGGTCCACCAGCTTTTTGTGAAGGGGTCTCATGTCTTGAGGTACAAACTTCTCATGCACGGCCAGCCCAAATTCCAGGATCTGTGCCTTGATAACAACACAAGGAGAAGCTCACGTCAGCGACTACTTCTGCGCTCGCTGGGCACTGCACCTCATTGCTGACCTTGTACACTGACAACTGCGAACAACAGTAGCTCTGCGGGAGAGGGGCAGGACCAGAGAAGTCCCACATGCAGAGTGAGCAACAAACGGGGATTTGAGTTTGGGTCTGCCTGACTCCCCAGACTTGACTTTCCGACTTCACTTTCCCCAAGCTTCTTTCCTGTGCTCGAATCTTTAATAACCTCTTTAGTGCTGTGTGTCCCTGGCCCCCTCAGCCCCTTCCTAGGGTGGGCAGAGAATGGGGCAGAAGCTGTTTCCTGTTTGGAGGGTCAAATAAGTCTTTCTCATGATGGCACCCTCTTCTCCAGCATCAGCCCTCCCAACCCCCCAAGATTCTCAAATATTTCTAGGGGAGGAAAAAAAAACCCTAAAAAGCAAAATAACAACAGCAACAGAACCCAAGCAGGAACTTTGTAGCAGTTGCGTTTTTTAAAAATAATATTCATGTTTACTCACTGTAATATAACACATGAGAAGAGATGTTCAGTGATGCTCAAAGCATTTTATGGCCCCGACCAAGGCTAAAATCTTCATGCAGTCCTGTGTCTGTATCCTAGCCACAGCCACACGGGGAACTCATCTCACTCTAGCTTTCTTTTTTTGAAGGTCAAAGTCCTTTTCCCCTGAACTAGTCTTTGCCCTCATCCACAAACCTGTCTCTCCCACTGTGTGATTTTTTTCATGGATGAACTGCAGCCCGCCACACCCCCATTGTCTTCCCATCTAAAAACATGCTCTAGTTCTAACTTCATATTATCAGGTAGGAAGTGGTGCTTCTGTCCCATTCTGTCGTACATACTCTGCTTGCCATGAGTATGTACTTCATACTCATTACTTCCTGTTTAGCCCAGATTGCCAACTATACTTCTTAGCTCAGGGGTTTGTAAACCCTTTCCAGGAAGCTACCAACAGGGGCAGAGCCAGCGACGGAACACTTCCTCGTGCCCTCGGTTCTTGATGGCACCAAATAAAAATAAACTATGCAGCTCTGAAGTGGAAAATGATGAGTATACCTAGTTTGTCCATACAACACGACCTCTAGGCTTTCTCTTCAAGTCAGAACACTGCCGCAGAGAAAATCCTACTGATTGCCTACTCCTTATTAGGGCGCTTACGAAACAATCACATTCATTCATGTACTTATTCAGGATCTTGAGGTAGCCTGAATTTATCTGAGCATGAAATTTTGAGTGACAAGTTAGGAACAACTCTGCAGGATGACTTACGAAGGGGCATTCAAAGAGACCACATGGAATGGTACTCATAGGGACAACGTGTTAAGTTTGTTCTTCGATCCAAGTGGGAACAGAGAGCAGACCTTAGCCAGCTGGGATACAGTATGGGAGAGTCTGTCAACTCGGCTGCCACCTCAGTTGGGCTGTTCATGCAAATGCCTGGGAGGGGAGGGCTGGTGAGGACGCACAGAGCCAGGCAAGGTGACTGCTTCTGCGGCCTACCTGCTCAAACATCAGCTCCCTCAACCGCGAGATCTTCTCCCCATCTTCAGGGTGACTTAAAATATAGTCTTTGACAAAGAATGCCTAGGAAGAGAAAGGGGAGTCAGAGTACCCTGGAAGAGTTAGCATGGGAGTGAAAGGCGCAGTTAACTTTTTTCCTAAGGCTTGGCATATGTAGAGAGATGGCATGATTATGGAACTTGTTTGGGGATACATGGAGAGATTGCTAACTGTGGGCAGCTGGTCACATGGAACAAACATTCAGAAAATCGAAGCTTGGACACTAAGCATCTCTGGTAAAATAAAAAGCAGATCCAAGTCAAACTATACATATTATAATTCTAATATAAGGTGTCTTAAGATTCAATGTGGCCAAAATGGTCTTCCAGCTTATGATAAGAAACAGATGAAAAACCCACATAAAGGGTCACAAACAAAGACTCTCCCCACAGACCTTTTTGATCAGGCCAACATTTGCTAACCAGTTCTGATGCCCTTGCTGCCTTTATTCTTCCCAGCACAATCACACACACTCCAAGTGCCTCATCACCAAGACAGAATGCATAGGCCGCACAAATGTCTGGCTATACGCATGTTCTAGTTTACAAAGGACTGCATTCGGGCTGACCGGAGCCATCTGGTCACTGATCATGGGCTCGTATTTGCACAAACAGATTCATAAAGCCCTAATGTCTCCACTGTCGAGTTCCTGCCCAGCCATCTTCAGTGCTCACCTCCTGGTACCTGGAGACGCCTCCATTCACTGCAGCATCGATGACCCCGTTGAGGCACATGGTCAGGGGGTTGATGTTCTGCATCTGCCGTGTCTGACACTGGCTGATCAGCGTCTTCAGCTGCTGGTTCTTGTTCTCCAACACCTCAATGGCGTTTTCCAGAGGGCTCATTTCTACCTGAAACGCAAAGGAGTGCAGATAGCTAATGACTTCTGTGATGGTCAAAACCAAAGGTGCAGAGAGAAAGAGAGGGAGAAAGAGACTGACAGACAGACAAAGCAGTGTATCCACCTTCTCAATCACTCTTAGTGGCTCCCATCAGTATCTCTTCCGGGAGCAATCCCACAGCATAGAAAGGGATCCAGTAGAAGTTAAGTTACCCATCCATCAGCAAGGTGTAAAAGTGGCAGTTAATTATATCAATCGGTAGAAGTGTGGTCTGAGTAATCAGCAACTGTCCATTCCATAATAGCATGGCAATAAGCATCCCATGTTTCTATGTTCTTTTGGATGGACCCTGAATAATGAGTTTTGTACCCCTCTAGGTATTTGTTTGATGCAAAGCAGCATGGAAAATACAGAGATGCATTAGCCCATCTTCTGGTGTCAAAGAGTTTTAAGCCCCATTGGAGAGAGGGGACATATGCCCATGCAGAGAACAGCACCAGATGGAGGTGCAGGATGGCACACAGTGGGAGTTCCAGAAAACAAGATACTCATACACATTCCAGGATCTATTTCTCGGTGCACAGCCGAATAGAACCATGATGACTTACTAGGCTGGTACAGGGGACCTAACCGTGACTGTGATGGAAGTCTATGGCAGTCTATGGCACTGTGCTGTTAACGTCACTGACGCTCCCTGCAGAGGACCGCCAACCTGTGAGTAATGAAGCCGGTCGGGCTTACAGGAAGTGCACTTAACACTTGTTCTTCCAGTTAGAGAAACAAATTAGAATGAAAGGCCGCTTAGACCATCTTAAAGCAGCACTGAAAAATCTTAGACTAGCCCAACTGTATGAGACTTAAGAATAAATATTTATCAAAGATAATCTAAAGGAATGGACGAGACTTCAAAGCCAGAAAGAAAAAAAAAGGAAAAGAACCCAGAAAAACTGGTCAAAAGATTAAAACAGCAGTTTCAGAGGAGTAAATGCAAATGGCCGGTAAATATGTGGAAAGGTACTGAGCCTCATCCGTGAGGAAGCATGAAGAGTGATCCCACAGTGACACACTATAAAATGCCCCCTCGAATGGTAAGTGTGGCAATAGCAGGAAGTGCAGGTCTGAGCACCGCAGGTCCTTTCATGCTGCTGAAGTTCAAACTGCCGCATTATCTTTGGAAAATAGTTGCAGGAACTACCATCTATCTACTTAGATAAATTACATGCAATGTCATTTATAGCTTTATCTATCTCATGGTCCAGAAAGTCTATCTGTAGGCATATGCCTGAAAAAAAAATGGAGCTGGACATGTACGTACGTGTACAGCTGGAACCATGAACCATGTTTGTAACTGTTCCCCTAAATCAGTTTGTTTATAAGAAAAGGCGTAATATATTGTGGTCTGTTTACACCGTGGAAGAATGCACAGTAATGGAATGCATTCTTGCCAGTCTTAGTAAATGGGAAAACATCACAGATAGCAGTGAGGGAACGAGACAAGTCTTAACAGAGTACACACAGTCAAGCAAAGCTAAGTGGACTGGTTTAGAAAAACATAAGTAGGTGAAAACTAAGCAAGGACACGCATGGCACAGATGCCAGGCTTCCTTTGGAGTCGTCGTAATTGGAGGGGCATGAGCACCTACGATGCTCCCAGCATTGATGGACGCTATTACACCTTTGTTTATACGGGCCAAAGCCAAAGCATAGAGCAAAGGCTGAGCCTACATCACCGCAAGTTAGAAAGTCAGCCATCTTCAGAACACAGGACAGAGTGGGGCCCCAGAGCTGAGGCTCTCAGGCTCCTCACGCTGCAGCTCTTTAACGCAGTTCCACAGGATGTGGTGGCGCACAGCCGGAAGATTCTTTTCATTGATACTTCAGAGCCGCAATTTTGCTGCTGTTATGAATCATAAAGTAAATATCTGTGTTTTCAAATGGTCGATCCCCAAGGCGGCTGTGACCCACAGGTTGGGAATCACTCTTGGGGTTGTGGGTGGGGAAGAGGTGAGGTTGAAAGGGTGCAGATTCTAGTCACAGGAGGAAGAACTGAGAGATCGCTTACTCCACAGCTGCTAACAATAAACCCTGTTAGACACACTTAAAAGTGGTCACGAGGAATTTATAAGTTGATTTTATAACAATAAAATAAAAAAGAATCCATCTTAACTTTTACAGACTCTAATAATACTATTGATACAATAATTCTGTGAACATCACATAAGATATAATAAACATGTGTAAAATATAAGAACTCCAGAGAATATTTCCAATATGTAACTTTAGACAAAGTATAAATAATTCACCATGTTGAAGAGAACTGAACATGGGGGAAGGAATGGACTAGTCATGAAAGAACCAAAATGAGTAAATTAACCTGCGGGAACAAATCTTTATCAGCCCCCAGCAAACACAGGTAAGTGATCCACAAGCTGCCACGTTTCCTTGTCAGACCAGAAAGCAAGGAAGGGAATTGGGAGGGATACGCTGAGCAGCCAGGCTGTGGTCCAGCCACTCTCCTTCCTGAGGACAGGTCTTTGCGGGGAACTGACCCAGAGACAGGTGGCCAGGTAAAGGAACCTTCTTTCATGTAAATGGGCTAAGAAGAGCTGCTGTGAGGAAGAGAGGTAATCTGTGCAGGCCTGCAGCAGTAGGAAGCTAGCAGCAGGACTTCTTAGGAGACAAGTCCAGACTCTAGGAGAATGTCCCAGAGGTTTCCAGATAACCCTCTGTGGTATGACATGCAGTGTCTCCTGACTACAGTCTAAAGTGGGGGGCCCTGTAAATCCCATTTATAGCTTTTATGTTATTCTAAATCGTCTCCAGTGCTATGAGACAGAAAGGTATGATGGACGAAGCCTTGGTCTCAGAACTTCTCTGCGCCTGAGTGCCTGGGCCACATAAAACTATTAATAATGTCCGACACTAGGAAGGAACAAGGAGCCATATCTGACTGGCTCAGCAGCAACACCTCTGTGGACAAGGAAAAAAGACACACAGGGCAACTAAACAGCAGCCCAATGCAAACATAAAGCATCTGAGAGTAAGTAATAAAATTAAGAGGAATCATTTACTGATGAGAGCCGCCATGGAGTAACAGAGAGCAAATACACTTAGTCTATGACCTGGATTATTACTCGTAATAACAGTAAAGTCCAACCAGACAGAATCCAGCAGCCTCCCACAGGGTGCTCAGGACGCACCTCCTTCTGAATAGAACATTTTATTTCCTTTCCTATATCTTATAGCAACAAAATATTTGATGATGGATATTATTATTTCATAGAAATATCACAATGAATAAAGAAAGACAGGTGATGAAAAATCTAACCACACTCATCGTGTGTGTGTGCGCGTGCTTACACGCATGCTGTGTTGTGCCCATGGAGGTCAGAGAACTGGAGGGAGCTGGTTCTTTCCTCTCACTGTGCAGGCCCTGGGAATTGAACTTGGGTTTCCAGGCTTAGTGGCAAGCACCTTTACCCACTGAGCTATCTTGTTGGCTCCCAAATACCAATATCCCAACCCCCGAAAGATCAATCGGTCTGGGCAGTTATGACTAATAACTGATTGTCAACTCTTCTTGCTAGTATCACAGGAAATGAGGAGAGGAGAGGAAGAGAGTGAGAAAGAGGCGGAAAGTAGTCTTGCACAAACAAAACCTTACCGAGACTTGAGGCTTAACTACCAACTTACACGAAATGTAGGCCACAGAGAAACATGTTAAATGATGCCACGTGGACTAAGACTTAAGGAAACACTTCAAGGTGAACCACTGTGAGTCTCCAACCAAATTATGTTTAAAAAATGCAAGGGGGAACACAAGACACAAACGTGTTGAGTAGACATGATAACTGAAATTTAGTCAAACAAGGAGTGACCAAGAGATCAAACAGATTCTTGCTGAGGTATAAGGGAACACTGAAAATCTTACAGTCACCACATCGCTGTCAATCTTTTATACATAATAATTATATGGCTGTTTTAAAATTTACATAACGAGACAGTTATGGGTGACAGTGAATGGTGTCACATTTATTACAAGATTATCCGGTGTGAGAAGGGGCCAGAAGTGCAGGTAAAGCAAACAGGTTTGTTTTCTAGCTGCTGAAGATGAGAAATTAGGGTTGCGAACATTTTCTCCATCTTTAGGTTTCAAAGGGCCCCTGGCTCTCATGTCCTTGGACTACAGAGCAAGGGGAGAGAGACACAGGAGGCCTCTTACACACAGCCAGCCCTGGAGGCCAGGGCAGTGATGAGCACTAGATGGCGCTGTTGGCAGGGCTCTTTGAGTTCTTTGACAGTTTTATACACATGTAAAGCATACGTTGATGACTGCAAACACCTCCCTTCCTAATCTCCCTACACCCCTATTGTTCCATCCTGCCTATGAGTACCCTTCGCATAGATTTCGGTTTTATCATTGTTCTTTTGAGAGCCACAGTGCTTAACCAGAATCATCTGTGTGGCCATGGGTTTGGAGTCGTCCACTGGGCCTAATGGTGGAAACTCAAATGAGGAATGAGCACTCCTTCTCTGGAATCCATTTCTAGGTCAGCAGGGCATGGTGAGCTCTATAAACCCACTCGTGACCTGTGACTGAGTGTTGATAGACCCTTACAGCAAGCCACAGTGCACAAATACTCTAGCACAGCTGGGTGCAGTGGCCAGCATTCCCTTCTTCCTGTCTTCTTCTGTGACACGCCCTGAGCCCTCAGGGGGTGGGGGTGGGGTAGTATAAACGCCATTATACTGAGGGTCCTGCTATAACTGGGAGCCAGCACCCTGCACAGCCATGGATGTCTGTGTCACTGTTGATTGCAGTCAGCCTTCTCTGGTTACACTGGGAGGAGCATTTACATATGGATATTTAGAAGGCAGCTTGACAACATGTAGTTTAGCCAAACAGGACTAAGTTCAGCTCGAGGGCCTAAGACCTCAGGCATTGTGCATGCGTGCGTGCGTGCGCAGGCATCATATGCACACTGACATTCCAGAGTCAGAACAGCTCTCACTAAGAAACCAAACAGCAACAACCACCTTGTTGCTGCAATGGTGAGGTTCAGGGAGAGAGGAACCCTTCTTCACTGTTGGTGACAGTGAGCAGGTACAGCCACTGTGGAAATCAGTGTGAGGGTTTCCTCAGAAAACCTAGAGACTTATGACTGACCAACCCCCAACGGACTCTGCAGCTCACTTCAGAAGCATGTGCTCAAGCTGCTCACCACTGCTCTGTTCATGGTAACTAAGGAATGGAATCAGCCCTGACGGCCATCAGCTGGTGAGTGGATAGTACGTGTGATACATGCACATGGTTTATTTTACTCATCTGCAGAGAAAAGTACCATCTGCAGACAAATGGATGGGAAAAAATTACACCAAGGCTCAGAAAGATAAAGCCTGACATGTTCTTGCTCATAGGTCGAGCCTGGCGTCAAACCTTCAGATTTGTGCAGTTGATCTGGAGTACCTTCAGAAGCAAGAAGATGAGAAAGGGCCATTTGGGTGGGAACGCCTTAAGGGGGTTGCTGAAGCAACTCACGCATGACAACATGACAGAGAGGGAGACTGTGAGGATGCAGAGTTTAGGCAGGGATGGGTAGGGAAAGGAGACCAGAGGGCACGGAGGAAGGTTAACCAACACAGACTGTGTGGAAAAGCCGTTTGAACTCCTTTTAAGGCAATTTAAGACAGAGGCTAAGAAGGGTCAGGAGAGCACTATTCTGTGTCTGGAGAGCGCAGCAAGTCAAGAACTACCAGACAAAACCCTGCCGTCAGGTATGAGATGTCTCCCCACAAGCTGTTGGTCAAAGCCCTGGAGGCCTCCAAAACAACTCAGGCTCTCACCGTCCTTCTTGGCTGCTCCCCAGAATTCCTTGATAAGACCCTCCTGCTAAAGACAGCACATACCTTGTAACCTTGTAAGGAGTAGACACTCAAGTTAGAAAAGCTGCCTGCTTCTTCCCTGTTGGCTACTGTTCCTAATGCTGGAAGGTGTTACATAGGCCCCGGGGGAAAGGTATCAATGGTCTTCTATGATCAAATGAATTTTGAAGCCAAACTTGTGTGTGTATACACACACACACATTGTCTTTCAGATTCTGTCATTGCAGGTAAATTTTTTCAATTCATTATTCTATATTTATTGAGCACCTACTATGTTCTTGAAGCTCTCATACAGCGAGAACCCAACAACCCCAGGGGGTCATGGACCATTCCAGGTAGCAGGAAAAAGAGATCCACATGGAGGTGGCTGAGAGCGGGCTGTGCGCAGGGAATGGACTAGCCCAGCCTGACCTGCTCTGTTAGAGTCTAGGAGAGTAGGCTGCTGAGGTTTGAAGGCCGTGGTTGGTGTTTCTCCCTTTATCACTATCAGCATGCCGCTTTCCATGAGTGGGGTGTGTGTGTGTTGTTTCCTGGGCTAGGACTATTGGTGAATCCTCATCGGATTTAATGTTCTGGGCTGCACAGATCTGAAGGGGCCCTCTGAGTCATTCGTGAGGGGAGGCTGAGTAAGAACACAGCCGTGGGCTGATTTTTACCACTCTGTAGGAAGCAGAACGATAAGACTTTCTGAGAACACTGTTTGGCAGCCTCGCCTCTTCTATGAAAGGCGATGAAGCATGCCCTCCCACCAGCCAGCTTTGGGGACCCCTGACTCAGATTCCACAAAGATACAACCGGCTCACACACCTTCGAGAGTTGGGTTTCATTTGCTTAGGGAGCTGCATTAATATTGTGGCGTTGTAAGATGGAAAACTCACTCAACCTTTAGCTTGGAGCATGCTAATCTGGTCTTCTGAGCTGGGAGATGTTTGTGGGAGGAGCCGTTCTAGGAAGACACTTTGGTGGGAGCGATTCTTACTTGTTCATTGACAAAGAAAGCTGCTACTTAACTGAGGTATTGCTTGCTTGATAGGTTTACAATTGATGTATTTTATTTCAGACAGAATGTCAGCTCAGTCCAGGGGCCAGAGTGGGTGTGCCAAAGGAGGAGGAAGGCTGACATACTACGGCTGCCGGTCTGAAGTGCAGCAGGGACAGACACAGTGGAGGCCCAGCCCTGTTGCCCTCAGCCACTCTCTGCCACTTCTCGCCATTGGGTACGGAAGCTGGCGAGATGGCTGGCGAACAGTGGATTGTTGAGAGCCGTGGCTGTCAGATTCTCTAATGGCATTCACTGTTGCCACCCAAGGCTCCAGCCAGGCTCAGCTCCCCTCACTGTCTCTCCCACTGCAGATCAAAACAGCACAGGCTCCACATGGGACAGACTTTACATAAGCTTTATATGAGGGGGCTTCATATTAGCTTCATTTGCCAACAGGCAAGCCAAGGCTCAGAGAGCACAAGAGCTGGCTTGGAATACCCGTGTGTCATCACTCTGACATGTGACTACATGAGAAAAGAGGCTGCCCTGTCGGCTTTGGACCGCCACACAGCAAGCAATGAAGATACAGCTCTAGCGCAATTAAGAGCATTGGAATGCTGGTTGTCACCCCTGAACCCCAAAAGGCTTTTGTCTTTACATGCTGCAGCCATTAACTGCTTTAAAAACCTTTTCTGGTTGGATGAAGCAGTACATCAGCATTCACCTTCAATGCCTTGGGTAGGAGGGGGCAGTACCGTGAAGGAGCCCAGGAAAGGAGAGGGCACAAGCAATGAATAGTGGCTCAGCGTACGGAGAACGGCTGACCGGGGCGTGGATGGTGCTGGGAAGGAGCTCCAGGCCTTACCACTTCACGTTTTTCCACTTCGAACCAGCGGGAAATACCGGGTAAACTCTGCACCAGGTAGAGCGATGTCCTTTCCACCCAGAGGCTCTGCAAAACACAGCACAAAGTCAGTCTCTACGCTGCCCCTCTCTCCAGACCCTGGGCGGTGACAAAGCTGAGCAGGTGCTACTCCTTCCTGTGGTCTCTCCTCAGTGTTCACCCGATGCCTGTGACACCATCACAGTGAGATGCAGAGAGGCCACATTAGAAATGCTGCACATTGCCTGCAATGCCTTCCTACGAGGAGCAAATGAGCACCTGCTCCAGAGAGCAAGGGTCAGATCACAGGCAAGCAATCTCCTCTGCCCTTTCTCCAAACTGTGATGTTAACCTCATCAGGGTTTAGCCATCTTCATCTAGAAGAGGCGAGAGTATGAGCTATCAAGACAAGGTTATAGTAACAGTAACAAAAAGGTAGAAAGGACCTTAGGATTACATGGCTTGGACCTTCTATTTTAAGGTGTAGAGTTTAGGTTTCAGGACTCCTGACCTCTCAACAGTCACATTCTGATTACCAGGAGGGCTGGCACTGACAGCCACCCCCAGAGCCTCTTCTCTCTATCATCATACGCACAGAGCCTCACTTCTGGTGATGAGCTGAACGGCCATGACTCACACCTGTGTGTTTCAAGCTGGACTCCTTCTGACCGGGAACCTGCTCCTTCAGAACACTCGAAAGATAGCTGACTTTGGCATGAGGCATGGGTACATGTCAAGGCTTTCTTTTATTAACCAGTTTTGGAATTCATTCTTTAACATTGTTAGTTAGTGTGTTACCAACAACAACAGGAACTTGACAAAATTCAAGTGGGATGGCACCATTTATTCAAACTACAGAGGGGTAAAAAAGAGTATATATTCCACCAGCGAAGAGCTACTGAGATGACTATGGAAAAGTGCACTCGGTAAGAGCTTTGGGGATTCTGCTGGCAACAGGGAGCCAAGCAGACAAGAGTGCAGAGGGATGAGGGATGCTCACAGCATGCATAGGGTGCAGCTCTTCCTGCTGCCAGGGTGCAGGGACCAGTGTGGCAGCTTTCTGAGTGGCAGATGAGTAGAAGGATTTCAGAGTGAAGAGTTCACCTGGAGGGAAGTGGGGGCAGCTGTGCAGGCAGAAGGCTGCCCACACAGACTTTTAGCTGCTTGTGAGGGGGGCTGGCAACCAATAGAGAGAGAAGGTGGGTGTTGCTGGAGCCAGGAGGGAAGGCGGGTAGGCGGACTGTGGAAAGGACAGGCTTCAGATGATGGGGTATGGTTTAAAGTAAAATTCTGATCATAGAGCAAGCCTGCTCTCTGATCACCTCCCCTGGCAAAGTGGCCTCAGTAGGCCACAGAGAAAGAGGATCCAGTCCTGATGAAACCTGACAGGCTAGAGTCAGATAGGAGGGGAGGAGGACCTCCCCTATCAGTGGACTAGGGAAGGGGCATGGGGGTAAAGAGGGAAGGACGGCGGGAATGGGAGGAGATGAGGGAGGGGGATACAGCTGGGATACAAAGTGAATAAATTGTAATAAATAATGATGATGATAAATAAATAAAGTCAGATTCTGAAGGCTATAAGCATGAGGGAAAGGAAGCCTGATTTAACTATTCTCATCCCAACAAGGTAGCCGTGTCACTGATTATTGCACTGATTTCTGGGAGGAAATACAGCAGAAAAGGAAAAGGAAGGGAGAGGGAAGAGCTCCCGTGCTGAGGCTGACGGTCCTGCGCATCTGCCCAGCCAGCTGTCTGATTCCAGCACACCCGTGACTGATGTTCTGGGAGCCACTGCAAGGAGAAAGAAGCGTATCACAATCTAACTAGAGCTCCGGTCAGCTTGGGAGGGGGGAAAGAGAATTAGAGAGATGCAGAAAGGACTATAAAATGATTGTGAACCTTTTCTGTGATATCTCCGTGGTGTTTTCCAATGGTCTCTTTACTGTCCAGTCCACGGGGAGAAGGAAGACCCTGAAAAGAGGCTAGTGGGGCAGGCTGCTGGTGTGGCTGGCTGCTTCCAGTCTAACTTTTGCTCCTTCGTCATTTGAAAGTTTGAGATTAGAGCTCTGAAGAGATCCACAGTAAACGTACACCAAATCTTCGCACACGCCCCCTTTTTTACTCCATCCCCTTGGAACGCTGCAAAGCCACCACCTCTGCCCCTTAGCTGGGCACAGCCCTTTAGTTAACTGCTGGCAGTGCTGGAACCACCCAGCAAGGGTGGGAGTCAGCACTAGGCAAGACTGGCAGTGTGAGGAGATGCCTCCTGACCCAAGAAGAAGCATTTGTTGTGAGAGGCTAAGCCAACAGACCCACAGGAATTCTCTCATTTCGCAGTTTTGTTTAGGTCTGAATGCTGGGCCTCTGGGTCTAGTCTTCCCACATCACTGTTTCCACAGACAGGGGTGGTCATAAGTGTCCGTGGGGCTGTGAGAATGTTTGCCCTGTGTGACTAGGAGTGCACTGAGCTATCAGGGCGCACTGGCGCTGTGAGGACAGACAGACAGCAAGCAGAGACCCAGATCAGCACGTGCTCTCTGGTCCTTACCTCAGAAACCTAAAAGAGAACAGAGCTTCTCCACGCTGCCGCCCGAGCCCCTGGCCCCTCCTCAGTTCTCTGCGCCTGCTCCTTCATCTTTCCTTCTCTGTACTTCCTTGACGCCAGAACACATATACTACACCCACAATGGTTCACCATGAACGGACACCACGACTGAGGCCAAATGCCACTGTTAAGATTAGTCTGCGCTAAGGAAGGAAAAGAAGACCTCCCCTATCAGTGGACTTTGGGAGGGGCATGCGTGGAGGAGGAGGAAGGGAAGGGTTGGGAGGGGAAGAGCAAGGGTGCTACAGGGGGATACAAAGTGAATAAAGTGTAATTAATAAAAAATTAAAAAAATTAGTCTACACACTGCTGGTATTGGACCTGCCACAGAGAAACTGATTTCAGGACCCACTCCTGAATCTACTCAGATTTGTTGGTCTGGGACCCTTGAATCTTCTTGCTTGGAAAGTGTTTCCCATCACTTGGATACACTGTTGAGTTGGGGATCGACAGTCACGTGACCTTGTTCTCAGTTTACTATTTTCCACGAGTGAGAGAGCTCACCCTGGGAAAGCACAGGTGGAGGCAGCATATTACAGAAGCCGCAGCCTACCTTGAATTCATTGTCCTTGTCTTTTGTGCCTTTGTGGAATGGTCTGTCATAGCGGAACTTCCAGATGTGATTCACTTTATAGAAGCTTTTGATGTTGTCCGGAACCCCCTCCCTCTGCAGGACCTCCTGGCTCTCTGGGATGGGGGTCACAGCATATATCTGCAAATCTAGGATTAAAGAGTCAAGGATAGAACCTGACTTGGCAAACAGCAGTCTGGGTAGCAATCTAATGTTTCCATTTCAGCTGGTCATTAAAAAAAAAAAAACCCGAAAGCGATGAATCTCGTAAGCCTGCGTCCAACTTCAGGCCTTGTTCTAGTCCCGAGTGTGTGACTCTGACAGGACGTATGCTTTGGCATACCTCCATGGCCTGTGATTGTACAGATCACTAGTTTAGCGAGGCTGGGGAGCAACAGAACCACAATAACCTAGATCTTATACACGGGACACTTTCTTCTTTGGTCTGGTCATGGCTCCTAAATTTTATTCATAATGATACAGAAATCATCATAAGACTAGGAACAGAACTCTGACAAGGGTTTGCAGTTGCCAAGTGTTGCTGTGACCTTAGCCTTCTGAACTGTGGTGTCCACTCTCCAAACCAGTATAGATAAGAGAGTGGTTAGTTGTAGCTGCCACTTTAAACACTGTTTTGCTTATGTTGTTACTCTCTTCCCTGAGGAACAGCAAATATTTTCTCTTTTCTCTTGACTGTAGGTCTCTACTTTGAAAGTATATCCCTAATGGCCACTGGACGTTTCCCTGCCCTCTTTAAAGACACTGCTGTTCCATGGATTTGGGAAGAACTGATGGGTGATTTGCCTTTGTGTCTGAAGCCTATATACTTCCATTTGAGTTGTTTGTATGTGGATGGGGGTGGGTGAGGTTGTGAGTTATCTGCTATTATTAAGTCAGAGCCCAGAACATCACAGATGAGCCTCCCAAGGATGCTGGATCGCCTCTTTCTCCTTCCCTCAATCCAGAATTAAAGCATGCGGGGAAGAGGGACGGAGGATGTGCAGTAGAGAATACAATGCTACCACTTCCTTAAACTGAAGCAGTTTCCACAGAAGTCAGAAGAAAACTGTTCTGCAGAAAATCCGGTAGAAAGAAGCTTCAGGAGCAGGGCTGGGTCTGCAGGAGGGTCAACTGAAAGGGAGAACATACCCTGACAGATGTTTAGGACATTTCTTTCCAACTGATACCGTGATAATAACCAGCACCAAGCTAAATCCAAAATGGCGAGGTCTAGAAGCCTAAGGGCGTGGCCGCCACAAAGAGAGCCCTGGCTGAAACACTGCGTAGGACATTGCCCTGGAGCTAACGGCAGGCCCCGCCCAGTGAGCCCATCAGGATGGATACACTGAGCCTCCGCCTGGAAGATGGTCTCATCTGGCTGGTTGGCATGTTGCATGGCGATGGCATGGGGGAACTCATTCAGCATTCGCTGTTGGAAGGCCTCCAGTCTTTCGTAGTCATGCCCTCGACATACAAACTCCTTATTCTGGGGGTGCAACCAAAAAAGGAATTAGGAGGATAGCACAACAGGAAGAAAAAAAACCCACGACTGTGGCAATGACTGACCATCTGCTCCACATCACGACACTGCAACACCAATAAAATAAACCGGAGCTGCCTGAAAAATATGCCCATGAGTTAAACGTGCTGGGCCAAGGGCAAAGCCTCGCTTGTTACTGATTTCACCAGACCCAACAGCATGCTCTGAATCCCAGGCTCATTTGCATGGGGTATGGAGAAGGCCTGATACTGAGCATCAAGACAAGAACCAAAATGTCAACAGACCCATGTTGGAGATGTTTTTATAAAACTGACATGAAACTCTTACACATAAATCTCCAATTTCAAAGAGAACAAAATAATGCAATAACTAAAGATCCATTTTACTGCATTTTTATGTGAAAGTTTCCTAGATCAGCTTTATATCTGCTCTGAGAGGGCAGGCAGGCAGCCATTCTAGCCTTCAGAAGGATGGAAGGACCAGAGATCTCCATGCCATAACCAGCATAGCTCAGCTTGCTGGGGCTAGAAATCCTCTTGGTGGGCCTTACTAAATGTTTGCTTGTTTTCTTTTGCTATACTATATTATGTTATACTATACTATACTATACTATACTATACTATACTATACTATACTATACTATACTATACTATACTATAGTCTCTTAATTTATTCTAGAGGTCAGGACTCCCTCATTCAAGGAAGAATGCTGAAGAATAGGGCCAGAATATTGGCTATTGGGAAGTCGGTAAGCGCTTCCCACGCCTGAGGACCTGAGCCTAGTATCTGGGCTCCAGATGGTAGCAACAGAGAACTGACTCCTGCAAGTTGCCCTCTGACCTCCACACATGCGCCTCTCATCCCAGCATGTAACTAAAACAACATAGTTTTATAATGCCAAGAGCCATGTGAGCTGAGCCACAGAGCTGCAAAGATGTGAATGTTTTAAAAATATGTCCCAATAGCTGGTTAGCTATGAGGAGCACTCTTTGTTGGCGAAGTGACCACAAAATCACAACTGTTCAGCCAAGTTACAGCTGAGAGCCCACAGTGGCGAGAACTTTCCCCACCCACCACTCTCTGACCAACTCACTGGCTTCACCTGTGTCCACCTCTGGAGCCTGAGCTTAAAATCACGCCTGTTTTAAGCAGTGGGGGGATCGAACCAAGGGCCTCCTGTGGGCTAGGTAAAGCGTTTACCAGATGAAGCTGCACCCTGAGCATCTGGCCTCTGGGTTCTTTAGCATGCAGCGGGTGTGTACACCCGCTTTGTTTCTGTTGCTATGTAGCAACGCATTGTGTAGATACATTACATTTGGCCTGTTCACTCATCACCTGATGGTCCTTGGGTGTTTTTCTACCTGTTGGATTATGTGAACAGTGCTGCCATGGACATTTGCACACAGACCTTCAAATAAGTGTTCTCAGAGTTCATTCTTAATGAGCAAGAAGCAGACTTGCCCAGTTATAAGGGTTAATGCTTTCCCTTTATGGGGAAAACAACTACTTAGATTACGTGACTGCTTCAACATATTAGAATTTTTAAATGTGTCCTGAATCAATCAAGCAACAAATGGGACATTTTTAATCTTGATATTTGTTTATTTTAATTTGGAATTTTAAAAAAGGGAGGGCCACACCTTGGAATTCTCAAGGCTACAGTGTTCCTCAGAGACAGGAGAAGACATCCCTTCTCTTTTCCTTTTAAAGAAAATGACAATTACACAGAAAAAGCTACTTTTTTAAAGACCAATGATAGACACACCAATTTATTCTAATTGTCTATTAAACTAAATTTGGTCTATTTGGTCAGTGTGTAGTTTGGGTGTTGGCTAAACTTCCTTTATAACCTGTGCTTCTAAACTCCTTCTAACTTTTGAAAACCTTGTCTTTAGAGATTGATTTTTAAACACATTATATAAACATGTATATATATATCTGTGGGTGTTGTATCGGTGCCAGAGAGGCCAAAAGAGAATGCTGGGGCCACAGCAGTGGGGGACAGTCAGCTGGGAGCTGCTTGACATGGGTGCTGGAGCCCAACAGGAGTCCTTCCGGAGAAGCAGCCAGCGGAGTTGAGCTGAGCCATCCTTCTAGCCCTGGGTACACTTTAACCACAGTAATTACACAGAGTAGACAGGAATCGAGGCTGCCTTAGTTTACACCTGCAGGGGCTACATGACTGCCCAGCGTGCCTTCAGAACATTTACCGCCACGGGCCTCTTCCTCCATAAAAATATAAGATGGTGAATCACATGGCTGGTTCAGTACAGAGATAAACAGGCCAATACTGATGTTTATCAATATAGGACATATAATTCATAGACTCCTATAGACACTTAAGACATGTAATTTATAGACACTTTTGCACAGTTCCCTGAGTTAATGAACTCTGTTACGGAGTGTTTTAACATAAGGAGGATATTACAGATGGAACTGTATGTGATCATGTGTCCAATGCTCACTCACATATATAAATATTATGTGCCAAATGTAAAGAAGAGGGACGAATTAAGTATTTTATATCTACCTCACAATGTCTGGAAATTCCCCTTTACAGGAACAGTTTATATGAGCAGCAAGTTAGATGTCTCTGCTGGGTGATATTTACCTTTTTATAAAGTCATCAAAAAGGCCAAACAGTACTTTTTGCATGGCTCTGGGGTAAGATTTCTGTTTGACGAGACTGTAACTCCAAGCTCTCTTATTGCCCTCCTCTGTATTCTCTAATGTTAACCCTGGAAACTGCACATGACACAACAGTGAACACCACAGTTCATAAGGCACACTCAGGAAGGGTGTACTGGTAAAGACAAAACATTCTAGATTAACAGCTTCACAGCTTAACGTAAAAATGTCACGATGCCATCTCTTTGTTACTTGTCTTGATTGGAGGATCTGAGCAGAAAGGATTAAAGCAAATTAAGGAGTGTGTTACTTACTCTTAGGAAAAATGGAAATTTTTTCCCATAAAATCCAACTCTGAAGAATTCAGGTTCCAGACGCTGCTGGTCCATGATTTTGTCATACAAAGAGGCTTCCATCATCTAGGAAAGTATAGGAGAAGTTCTGTGACGTCCATCCCACATTTTACCCAGATCATTTCAAGAATATGTTCCTATGTACAGGTGAAATACTTTAGTTTATGCAGAACAGGACTTCTGACTCCCTTTTAATGCTTTCAGGTGAGAACTATTCACAAGCCAACTTTATAAACACACACTGAGTAAAAACTTCAGACTTTGTAGGCTACCTCATTTCCCTGACACTTTGCAGCTTGCCAGGACTCAGGCTGGAGTTTATTGACACTTTAAAGGATCAAGAGTTTTACAACATGTTACTACCAGAGCAGACTGTAGCGAGAGTTTTCCCTGAAAACCCCAGTTATGTTACGTGAACATACTTTGTTTTAGTCCCAGGTGTGGGATATGCAGCTGCTTCTGACTGTCCACAGCAGCAGACCATTTGCCTCGTGTCTGCTCTGGCAGTGGTGTGACTCTTGCAGAGTTTAGTTCTGGGGGACTCTAGAGAGGATATAAAAAGACCAGAGCCCCAAGAGAGGAGGCATGGCTGTTCCTCCTGCTGCTTCCTGCTTCTGCTGGTTTGTCAAGTGGTCAAGAGAAAAGAGACAAGAAGATGTTGGAGATACCATGAGGAGATAAGGACCTCAACACCCCTAGTCAGCAGGAAGTTGTCTAAAAGGAACTCAATGCCCCCTCTCCCCTCTAATTCTGTCTCTCCTATTAGTGTTGGGGTGTTGGAAGAGACTGGGGTGGTAGATAGAGAACCCAAATGAAGTAGTGTAAGTAAACATGCCTACAGCAGACAAGTATAAACCTATCAGCGAAATGTTTACTTCATCAAGGTATAGAACGAATAGCAATCAACAGGAATAATTAGAAGTCACGCCATTCTGGACAATTTTTGTGCAAGGTGTACTCACTCACCTATGGCTCGCTTCTTCATTGCACACAGTTATTCAGGACGTGTGGAAGGTACAGCCTTGTATAGGGGGAATGAGGGTAAATCACCAACCCGAGCCAAGGGAGGTGCGTGACACCAAGTGCAGTCTGGCTAACGGCTCTTAGGCATTTCTTTGACGTTGCTCAAACTAGATAGCAAACAAAGCTTATGGCTTCCCTTTTGTGGTATTATTATCCCTGGGGTTTCCAGGGAAAGACTAATATTGTACTTGACGGCTTCCCCACTCCCCTGTAACAGTACCCCAAAGAGCAATTGGTATGAAGTGTGGTATTTTGGGTTTATAAAAATCTTAGTGGCTATGGCACCCAAGGGCTCTCACTGTAAACACTGTAACCTCGCTTCTGTTGCAGGGACAGGATGCCAAGAGAAGTTAAACAGCAAGGTTTTTATATGAAGCCGTGGACCCTGCTAGAGTCAGCAAGATGAACTGAAGTAAAAACGAGATTTTCCCCCTTTAATTTTCAAACTACGAGAAGTATCAATGACCTGCTGACTACGGCAAAATATTACTGCAAAAATAGAGGGTCAATTTCAGCAGGTGAACAGGGTGCTCGTGGCTGTGCAAGGGGGCTTCGCAAGCTGCCGTGGTTTATGTGCTCACGTCTCCAGTGGCAGCTCCAAAAGTGGAAGGGAATAAATATCGTTATCATTTAAATACTTATTTAGGAAAAGTTTCTGCAAGCTCTATCAAGAGGGTCACATCGCTGACTTCCTGTATCCCCACAGGGAAGTTCATCAGAAGGGGGTACTTTACCCTCATCTTGCTCAGACTCCTGTAGTCATAGTAGCTCTCATACTGCTCTGCAATCTTCCGGCACAAGATGATGCCATTCTCCCAACACTGTGGAGAGAGCAACGTGAGAGTCAGCTTTCACTACACTTCACACCCCTACCCGAGGGCCAGGTGTGGATGCTAAGTCCTTCCGGCAACCTGGAGTAACAACTATGCCGCCTTAAGCATGAAAGCAACATTCAATTAACGTGTAACTTATTAAGATGTTCATGAGAGGAGACGAGGGGGGGGAGGGCCACAGCTGGCATACAAAATGAATAAATTGTAATAAATAAAAATTTAATTAAAAAATAAAAAGGAAGATAAAGTGAAAAAAGAATGTTCAGAGAGTTGGTAATGACAGTTCCTTATGGCACTCATGAGTACCTGGTACAAAAACAGGATTTTCCTCTGTCACATCATACCCTGGAAACAGCTGCAGTTTCACAATGGCCACATCCATGGGTGTGAACAGGCTCTCAGTGCTCAGGAGGAAATCAGCACTGACCCCTAAGGCGCTGTCATTCAAGCTGGGCACCCTGGGCTCCTGGCTTGGCCAACATACTTTTACAAATTGTGAGGACCTTTAGGTTCTGCTTAAGTCAGTGTGTTACTTTTAGAAGAAACTTTTCAATTTTTCATCTTGCATCCTATCAACAAAGCTTTCTTCAGAAGCTTAGACAGTGTTTGCAGCTTTGGGGCCACACAGCCTTTGTCCCAGTTATTCAATTCATTTGTTATTGCATGAAGTCAGTATAGTCATAAGTGAGAATGGCTATGTTCTAATAAGAATCTATGGACACAAACACAGATTTCATGCAGTGTTCACATGCCTCACAGTATTAATAATCAATCATTGAACACATAAAGACTCTTTATAGCCTATTGGCTGTAAGACTGTGGGTCGTGGTTTACAGCCATGACCTATAGCACAATCTTCAAGGGATGAGCCAAAACACGACCTTTTGAAATAGCTTACTGCTGAATCAACTCTGGTGATCAATGCGGTGACAGACGTCATAGCCAGACTGCCCTGAGAGACAACCAGCCAGAGAATATGCAGAGAATGAGAGATCTTAGAACACTCAGTCCTAAACAGATGTCTCCACACAATCCCTCCCCTCAGGGCCCAGGCAGCTCTGCAGAACTGCCCAGAAAAAGTATAAGGGCCCGAGGCGATGAAGGACAGCAAGGAAACAAGGCCTTCTAAACACTCCAGGAAAGTCATACATATGAACTCAGAGACTGATGCAGCATGCACGGGTTTGCACCAGACGGGGGCCTAGAGCTGAGAGGAGAGGTGGACACATGCCCCACCCCCACCCTGAGCCCAGAAACAATCTCCAGTTAATGACCACTTGCAGATGAAAATTTGGTTTTCTTCAAGGGAATCTCACTGGGGAAACAAAGTAGTCTGAAGGGTAGGTCATATGCTTAGCAGTGGAGGGCCAAGTATACGTATAACGTTTTCAATAAAAGAAAAAAGCTTACTGTACGGAGGGAACACAGACATTATTAGTGCAGGGTCCCGCTGTAGTTAGACAGTAATGAAGGGGTATAGCAAGCTGCATTGAGTGAGTGCGGCCAGCAACCCATGCATTGCTAACTATACCAGGGCTGCAGACTCCTTGATAAATCCAGGCTCCTTCATCTTGCCATAAAAATAAAGGCAGAATGGAAAGCATGCATCCCAATTTTGGGAGCAGGTGAAGGATGACAGTGGTCTTTAAGAGAACAATGGCAGAGTGCTTTGGTCTGAGTGTTGTTTCCCAAAAATTCTTTTTAAAAATATTTTTAATTTTAATTTTTATACTAATTACCGTTTATTCACTTAGTATCCCAGCTGTAGCCCCTTCCCTCATTCTCTCCTAATCCCACCCTCCCTCCCTCATCTCCTCCCATGCCCCTCTCCGAGAGTCCACTAGTAGGAGAGATCCTCCTCCCCTTCCTTCTGACCCTA
The DNA here is from genome assembly GCA_028658305.1 of Pachyuromys duprasi. Taxonomy (NCBI): domain Eukaryota; kingdom Metazoa; phylum Chordata; class Mammalia; order Rodentia; family Muridae; genus Pachyuromys; species Pachyuromys duprasi. Next base: position 3,087,265 of record CM053755.1, read on the forward strand.
GCCTATCAGGTCTCATCAGGACAGGCTGCATTGTCTTTCTCTGTGGCCTGGTAAGGCTGCTCCCCACTCAGGAGAAGGTGATCAAAGAGCCAGCCACTGAGTTCATGTCAGAGACAGCCTCTGTTCCCCTTACTAGGGAATCCACTTGGACCCTGAGCTGCCATGGGCTACATCTGTGCAGGGGTTCTAGCTTATCTCCATATACAGTCCTTATTTGGATTATCAGTCTCAGAAAAGACCCCTGGGCCTTGGTTTCTTGGTTCTGTTGTTCTCCTTGTGGAGCTCCTGTCCCCTCCAGGTCTTTCTATCTCTCCCTTCTTCTTCTTTATTTTATTATCTTACTTTCATTAATTACAGTTTATTCACTTTGTATCTCAGGTGTACCTAATCTTCTTAAGTTGAAATCCTAATTCCTCAGGCATGAGGAGGCAGGGTCCCTGGCAATAAGAGGCTTAGTGGCCTTTAGAAAGGGGTTTCCCGGATTCAACTACTCTTCCATCTTGTGAACACATGGAGAAGATAGCATGCATGAGAAAGTAGACCTTTAGCACACTGAGTCCTCTGAGATCTTGATCTTAGCCTTCTCTGTCTCCAGAACAGTGGCAAATAAGCAAATGGATTTCTGTTGCTTATAAGCCATTGTATGTATGTGTGTGTCATTGTGCGTGCACGAATGCGCGTGCACATCTATATTCACAGACATGTTACAAAACATGTGTCGTGGTCAGAGGATATCCTGCAGGAGTCTGTTCTTTTTTTCTGCCAGGAGAGCCATGGGCATTGCTGGCCTCATGTCCTCAGGCTTGCCAGCAGGTGCCCTTACCAAGTTGCCTCCCAGCCTATGTGATTTGGTACAGTAGCTAGAGTGGACTAAAAGAATGTCACTACTTCAAGATCAGTCAGAGGTGATGAAGAGCTTTGGCATGTGGGAATTTCCCAGAGGCCTCATTAAAACAACAGATTCCCCAGGCCCAGGACTTCACTATTTAATCAGGATGGCTTAGGGGTCAGAATGTCGAAGACACTTTAACAAGCTGGGTGCTTCTAATCATGCTATAGTGTGAGGACCCTTCTTCAAAAGAAATGAAAGCAAAGACCATGGGCTGTCACTGCCACCTACTTTGCCTCTGTCGAAGTTCTGGATGATGGTGAGGTGCAGGTGCTCCTTGCGCTGCCATTCGGTTTGCATGGGGTAGGTCAGGAACTCCCTGAGTGGCCGATGGGACCATTCCAGCAGCTCATCATATAACAGGAGGGTGTAGGCAGCCTCTAGACATCACACAAGAGGACAGGAAGTCATCAGCACCCCAATCCGTTCCCTTGCCATTAAGACTGTTTGCCCCAATTTTAGCACTTACTTCTGAATTTCATAGTGTAGTAGAAAAATATCAAGACTACAAGGAACAAGCTAACTAATGGTGACTTCTCTTGGTGACAGCATCATTAGAGAGCTGTATTGGATCTTTGAGTTTCTATCATCTTCTGTATCTCTTTTCTGCTTTTGTTCTTGCTACAACATTCACATGTGCTAGGTACAATTCACCTGTTCAAGAAGTTCATGTTACAGCCACTTCAAAGGTGGTATGCGACATGCCATTTACAGGGACAACTCATAGGTATGTCTTTTAGAGACTAGGAGATTTTCAGAAAGAAGCTAACTAACTAACTAACTAACTAACTAACTAACTAACTAACTAACTAACGACTGACTACTAACTGTGCTGGCCAGTTATATCAACTTGACACCACCTAGACTTACTCTGGAAGAGGAAACCCAACTCAGAAAATGCTCCCACCAGAATGGCCTGTGTGCAAGTTTTGGGGGGCATTTTCTTTTTGTTTTATTGTTGTTGTTTTTTTTTTTTAATTTTTTTTCAGACAAGGTTTCTCTGCCCTTGGCTATCTTGGACTCACTTTGTAGGCCAGGCTGGCCTTGAGCTCACAGAGATCCACCTGCCTCTGCTTCCCAGAATGCTGGGATTACAGGCATGTGCCATGGCACCTGGCCTTAGGAGCATTTTCTTGATTGATAATTTGGTTTGGAAGGGCCCAGCTCACTGTAAGGCAGTACCACCCTTGGGTGGGTGGTCAGGATGGTATAGGAAAGCAGACTGAGCAAGCCACGGGGAGCAAGCCAGTAAGCAAAAGTCCTTCATAATTTCAGGCCCAGCCTACTTCAGATCCTCCCTGTCGTCCACTGGTGATGGACTGTGAGATAAGATTGAGATAAAGTCTTTCCTCGCCCAGCCGTTTTTGGTCATTATTACAGCGTGAGAAACCCTAACTAAGAAGGTAATGAACTGGCTAATTAAGGAACCTAGATCTATTTTTGAATAATAAAAGGCTGTTAATTTGAATCTGGAACACACAAATGACAGCCATAGTTTAGAAAGAGGCAAAAAATCCAGAGAAAGCTGAATGAAGACAAAAGGCTAAACCCAACCAAACACTGGAGGTGGGGGCGGGATTAGTCGGGGAGGGGGCAAATGCCACACGCACTATAAGATTAGTCCCTCCTCACTGGATCCACAACGCTTCAACTCACAGAGATAACCCTGCCTCTACCTCCTGAGTGCTGGGATTAAAGGTGTGAGCCACCGTGCCACCATGCCCAGCCTCTGGTCCCATAATTTCAATAAAAACACCAAAAGCACTATGTGTTTGTGCTGACTGGATTTACTGCAGAAACAGGTAAAATGATTTCCATGCGTACAGGAAGAAATGTGTATTTAACACACAAGTTGCTGTTCTACAGGCGGCTGCTTTTCCTGAATAAAATGCATAACCAAACAGGAATAATAATGTGAACCAGAACTCACTGTCATAGTGTTTCCTTCGAACACTGTGACAGTCAACTCATTTTCTTGACTGGAGGAAAATGCCCAAGCCTTATGTTACTATTTCATTTAACTACCATACTTCATGTCTCTTCAAAGATGTAACAGTAACTTTAAACAGAATTATCAACACATGGTAAGTCTTTCTCTTCACTTATTGGACTTAAGGTAAGTACACACCAAGCCCTAAGGTACTGGGCCACGTTCTATGCTAATACCAAGATCTGGCCATCTCCACACACCAAACAGTGAGGTTGGAAAAGCCTAGGTTCCCATCACTTTGCGTTTTCCTCTTATGCAAAAATGACCCAGAGACAAAGCCTCTAGCCTCTACCCTCAGCAATGACCCTGGTGAACTTAAACAGACATTTTGTAGCGGTCCTGTAACCCAGCATGGCTCTCTAATCCTTGTCCTGTGGTATATCCCTGCTGACCATATGGCCTTCTCTCAGTCCCTGTGACCAGCTGCTCTCCTGATAAACATCTGGCAATGGTTCTCAGCAGCTAAAATGTTGCATATAGGTTTCCAAGGAGGGTTGGGTGTGCCTGTTCATTACCTGGTTGCTACCACCATCTTGATCCATCATTTTGATTCAAGTAAAAAGAACCCAGCCATTGTTGCTTTTAGGAAGCCTTTGCAGCTTCAGGGATTCCAGCCTTCAGAGTTGAGGCCTTTGAACGCCATCAGCTGTTGAGAAGCTTTATATTCCCAAAATTAAATAAGTACATAAACAGATACTTTCCCAGACAGTCTCATCTTTAGAAGGCCAGGCGTAGGTGAGATGCTGACTGGTGGCCAGAGGAAGCTGAGAAGTGCCTGCTGGCGCGAGGACAAATCATAACTGCACTAGAATCCACCTGGGAAAGTGACAACACACAGCCGAGGAAGGCGTGCACGCTGGGGGTGCAATTGCCAGATGTGCTGGTCAACAGAAAGCATGCACACCTGCAGACACGATACCCCACCAGAGGGACAATCTTAAAAAGTTTAAAATTCTAAGCCGAAAGTAACACTGCACAGTTACCTCTAGGCTGGTCCATTCTTTTGTCAAGTGATCAGTGAGGAAAGAAATACACAGAAAGAAATAGCTTGGAAAAGCAGAGCTGAAGGAGGAATGCAAGGCAACATCGCAGAAGGCTGCAAAGGGGTCAAAGCATTCCAACAACTTCTTTCTTCAAGGACACACACACACAAATGGGCACATGAGAGGTCAAACTGCTAGGGCCAGTGAAGTGGCTCAGATAGTAAAGGCGCCTAAATGGGCAAGCCTGGTGACCTGAAACAGATCCCTTGATCCACGGAAGGGCAAGACCTGACTCGCGGCGCTTCCGTGTGACCACCACACCTGCATGGCACACACGCCCATACAGATACATCATGCACGCTCACATTAAATAGACACATTAAGTGAGAAGTTACATGAGAAGATCACATATAACTCACAATTTGGGGGATGTGGAAGCTTGAGTAAATAAAGAAAAAGCGCCCGCCTCTGACATCTCAGACAAATTTGGACTTTCTTGTGAAAAACACATCTGTGCAGATGTGGGACAACTGCCCTCAGCTCACTCCCTCAATTCTTAGCTTATCAAGTTTTTAAAGTAAAATTGTCCATTACACTGCATGTCCTTTTCATGATTCAGGCCTTATCAGCATTGAGGGAAATTTTAATTGTTGACTGCACCCATCAGTGATGTATTTATTGAGGTCTTATATTCCTAGGTTTTGTTCTAAGAGCTGAGAGGACTAAGAACAAAAAGACAGAGAACTCATCTTTTCCTGAGAATTACCTGTCTGCCTAAACACATTCACACAACCATATATATATGTGTGTATGTATATTATATATAATGCATATGTAAAATATAACTAATAAAAAACAATTTGATAAGTACTTTAAAACAGAGAACATGGGGCTGAAAAGATGGCTTGCTGCTCCTCTGAAGCACAGCTGCCTGCGAATTCACCTTCAGAGAATTTAATACCCTCCCTGGCTCCTCAAGCACCCGCACATAAGTGGTGAGTGTATGTGCATGTGTGCACCCCTCTCCCAAATCCTAAAAAAAATAAAACAAGAGAATGGGGATCAGCTCAATCCATGGATAAAGTATGGCAGGTTTGGTGTTGGTAAAGAAGCTTGAAGGAAAAGAACCCAGGACAGGAACTACAGGAGAAAGAATCCACAGACCTCAGGACTCAACCCGAGGAGGTTGGAAAAGAGTGTTGAACCATATTCAGGTCTCCAGACTATAAACAGAAATGTTACCATCATGGGATCAGCGAGAGGCCCCAGAGGCATGTTACTGAACTGTTCATTCTAGAACTGTTACTGAAAGGATTTCTTTACTCACTTAAAGACTGAGTGACAGCCACAGTTACAGAGTTCCCTGGAAGAACGGTGGGGCAAAGCCCTCAATTTGTCATTCTCAAGCTCATGAAAAGGATTGTAGTTAGGATAGAACAAGCGTCTTCTACTCTATTTTCTCCGGTAAGCACAATGAAACACTCCCAACAGAATAGGTAATTCTTAGAGGAGTTTGAAAAGTAATTAAGCACAAATAGAACAATTAGGAAAAGCCACACTTGAAACTAATCATAATGTGTTCAGTTGTGTTCTTTTATTTTCTGGGTTTTATCTCTCCCGTCTCAGACTTTCTGCAAGCGGGATCAGGCATTGGCATCTCCCAGAAGAGCGTTTCTCTTACGGAGCTGGGAAGGGCTGCGGCAGCCCTCTCTGTCATCCTCCCCATCTTCCAGCCTCAGCCTCAGAGCCAGAATTGAAAGAACTGGGAAAGACTGGGGACCAAGGAGAAAACGGAGCCCAAGAAAGAGCTTCTCATGTTGTATATGAGGCTTTGGGCTGACCTCCAAGGTGCGCATCTGCAGAGCAGACCATGACTGATGTAAGAAGCACACAGTGGGCTAGATCTAACCAAGAGTCAGAGACTCCTCACAATCTTTACACAGTGGTGCGGGGAACTGAGGCTTAAATCTAACTGGACTCATTTCCAGAATTAAAAATAACAATTCTGACAGAACTTTGCTGAATCTCGTAACATAATGTTCAAAAGGTCCAGGATGTAATCTAAAATTACTTGGCATTCAAGAAACCAGAGAACTAAATAACCGTCCAAGAGAAAAGCAATTAACAGATGCCAACCCCAAGATGACTCACATTTTAGAATCTATGAAGCAGCTATTGAAACCATGCTCCATGTAGTAATGTGAGCTCCCCGAACAACTGAAAAGAAGAATTCTTTGTATAGGAAGTAAAGCTATGAGAAGGAAAAAGGGGGGACTTTAGAGTGGAATGATACAAAAACAAACTAAGTATTTCCTCATTGGAAAGGTCCAGTAGCTGAACAGAGATGACAGAAAAGAATCAGTGGTCTTGACATAAAGCAAAATTAACTATTTGGCCTAAATCACAGACAGAAATACAGTTGAGGGAAAAACGATTGAGTACTAGGAGTTATGGGTCAAAGAGCAGAGGCCAAATACTCATTCCACTGCGGTCCCAAAAGAAAGGGTGTGTATGGAAAGTGTAATGTATTTTGAGAGAATGATGCTTAAAACCTTTTCAAATTTGGTGAAGGGAAGACATTTATAGATCAGAAGCTTTAAGAAAATCATGCCCATGAAAACGACAATCAAAGCACCGAAGACTGAATAGAAATTCACAAAGGCCAACAGAAAGTGTTCTACAACTGGCCACTAAAAATCTACGTGCTTCTCAGCATAAGGAGGGAGGCCAGGAGAAAAATGACAGCACCTTTGAAATATGAAAATGAACCAACTATTCCCTGAGAATTCTGACTGCAGCAAACATGGCCTTCAGCAGTGAGGGTGTGCTATGGTTGGGTTCAGGAATGTCCACCAAAGACCCTGTTTTAAAGCTTTGTCCTAGGTTTGAGAGAGATCTCAGGAGTTCAGAGTCCTTGTTGCTCTTCCAGTAGACCTGACTCTCCCATCCCCAGCACTCATGCTGGGTGACTCACAACCACCTGTAATTCCAGGTTCAAGAAATCTACTATCTCTTCTTTCTTTGGAGGTTTCCCCGCAAATGTATGGCATTCACTCACAAATACCATAAAAAGCCCTTAAAGAAGCAGCTTGGTTCTTGCGTCCATGTTATAGAGAGACGCTGGAAAGGTTTAGATTATCAGTGTCATGTGGAAAGAGATCATGCGGCTCCTTGCTTCCTTCTCTCAGTCACAGTCACACCACGGGCAGCTCTGCTCTGCTCTGTACTCTCCCTGCTGTGGCTTGCTGCTGCGCTCCAAGTGCAGAGCAGTGGGCTAACTAACAATGCACCCACATCTCCAGCACTCTGAACCACAACAAACTCCTCTTTACAAGCAGATTATCACAGATCCTACATTTCAATAATAACAGAAAGCTGACTGGAACAAGAGGGAATAAAGATATTCTTATATAAAGAAAAATTTGAGAGAACTCTTCACTATTCAATCAGTATGACCATGAAAAGCAAAGCCTGGTACTAGGTGATGGAATTTCCACTGAAGACAGATTCAACACACATACCACAAGTAAATGGAGAGCAGGGAAGCTATAAAGATCCCACGCTGAAATGAAGACAGCAAAACACTAAGTGCAAGCACATGGTATGCCTTTTATTATCCCAAGGGCAATCTCTGAAAAATCGTGCCAAGACAGAGTAAAATACACGGTACTAAGAACTGTACATATAACCAAAAGGCATTTTGATTTTGGAAGAGAAGCACCCGAATCTTCATCCCTAACTGTGAAAAGCAGAGGAGCCAGCACAGCACCCGTCCGTAGCTAGCTCACCCCCCGATCTGAGCCCCACGCGAGGTACCTGTGAAGTTCTGTGCCTTGAGGTGCAGGTCGTAGAGCTTGTGGATGTAGCGAATGTACATCTCCTCCTTGTTCAGCTCTGTCTTATAGAAGTTCTGTGGAGAAAAGCACAGGCCTGGATGTTTCCTTCACACGAGGCCTACAGATATTTCCTTTGATTTGTTAAAGTTCTGTGTCTTCAAGATCAAGAGAACTGACACATTTCTTTCCTTGCATCTTTTTCGTAATAAATCGAGGAGACTAAACGTCAGCAGCAGATTTTCAGTCCGACACTGGGTTATACATCTGGCAGTTAGTGGAGAAGAAGGAGATTCCTGGGCTATAATCAATGGTTCAATTTTTTCCTTTCACTCTCTTTTTCATTTCTTTTTCTTTTAAGGCAGGGTTTTGTATGTAGCCCACACTTGCCTTGAAGTCACAGCCTGGTCTTCCTGCCTCAGATTCTACGTGCTGGAATTAGCCCTGTGCCCAGATGTTCCCTTGCTACTTTCCATTATTTGTTCTCAGTTTAGCTGTCGACTGGGCAACCAGCCTATTTAACTACTGTATTAAAATCAAATTACCTGCACATTCAATATGCTGCCCAGCACCAGGGCTATGTTCATTAACTTCACATAAACTATTTTTCTAAAGAAAGAACTCTCTAGGACATAAAGTAAGGATGGGTGAACAGAAGAAAAGAGTTCTCTTGCTAGGCATGGTGGCACATGCCTTTAATCCCCACTGAGAGTAGAGGCAGGCAGATCTATTAGTTCGAGGCCAGCCAGTTCTACATAATGAGTTCCTGATCAGCCAGGGCTATATAGAGAAACCTTGTCTCAAAAGAGAAAACTAGGTACTTGAAAGAGTGACAGGTTTCTGAAACAGAACATGCCAGTAGCTCTAGAGTTTCTATCTCTGATGAGCCAGTCAGGAACTTAACAATCAGCTTGCAAAGGCCCCGCCGGCCCATTATCTGACTGGTGACCATTCTTGGACCTAAGAGTTCTTTGCTTCATGTGGACACTGAAGGTGAGTTGAACATATTCTTATTCCTAATCTATACCATTGGCTCTCTCCTTGCCTTTCATTTCCTGTAGATCTTAGCATTCTTTAAAAAGCCAAGTAAACAATGCTACTCAAACCTCCCTCATTATCGTCAAAATCATTTTAATTAGTAAGACTTGCACCATAAACACAATCTAACCACCCCCCAGCAGGTCCCCCATTATTAAAGGAGGATTTGTTCTAATAGCATTCTGGTAAGAAGCTCCGTTCTTTTCAGAACAAAAACAAGCGATCACTCTGTCTCGCTCTGTACATGAATAGTCCTCCTCATGAAAAAAAAAAAAACAAAACCCAGCATCTCCCAGCCAGATGACAATCTCTCTTACATGTGTCTGCTTAAAATTGTAGCACGGAGAACAAAATAATAATTACAGTTCCTCCTGTTAGTCATGTCAAATATTACGCACTGTCACCAGCTGCACACTGGAGTTACGCGCAGACTGCATACCGGCAGAGGCCTGAGCAGGTCCTGCTGCCGACCTCACAGGAAGGAGAGGAGAGCCATATCGCCACTGGAAAACATTAAAAACTTTCCATATGGAGACCAGCTTCACAGTGATAAATCTGGGCTTTTAATATGGTGTCTTATGCTGGCTTGAAATTGGAACAGCTTTCACAGTGTTCACATTCTCTTTGTCACACTCCACAGCTATCTTACTTAATTACAAACAGGGCCACTGATTTACAAGGTTTCTGTCATATTCCTATTGGAGACAATAAACAACACAGGGCAAAGTGTCCATTCTTCTACCAAAGGAAAGAGCCTCTTCTGGCGGACCAGTGAAGGAGATGAGGCCAGGGGCTGTGTTAATGCGTTCACAACCAAGGACAAGGCACTAGACAACAGAAAGGCTTCCTTAGGAAACAGGTGCGCATTTTGCTTTTCAGTTAGTTGTGAGCCTTTGTGCCTGGGCTGAGGATTCACACACAGGAGCTCACAGAGCATGTAGCGTGCAAGCAAGGACATGGAAAAGGCTGAGGTCCCTGACTGGAGTGGGAGAAAAACAAAAGGGAGTGAGAAATGGGTGGCTGAAAAGAGGGACAGATGTTGTCAAGGTGGGACAGAGCTGAGAGAGAAGTGGCTAGCATGGTGGTGGGTTCATGGCCAGCTCCCTGCTGGTTTTACTGAAGAAAACTACTTAAATACATCACTGTGTAAAGATGCACCCTCAGAGCATGCTCGGTCTCACAGTTTTTAGGGGCTGGTAACCGAGGTAGTGATGTAACGATTCCTTAAAAATGAGAAGGAAGAGGTGAGTGTGGTAAGGAAAGGGGTGTCAAGAACTCAGAAGTGAAGAGGAGTATAACAAAACATTAGGGCAACAGAAAGATAGTCAAACAAAAGTTCAAAGAGTTGAGAAGGGACTGAGCACAATGAAGAAAAAATAAAAAGAAATTAGTAGGCTGAGTGCAGGGCAAAACAACATTTCAAGGTGCAGGCAAAGTGCAGCTGCAAAGGTTTCAGGGCGTCGGGGCGAGAACAAGTGTGCAGAACAGACAAAGTCTCATGTATTCTCAGAAACACAGAAAGAAACTGTGATGTTTACAGGTTCAGAGCTGGAAGAAGTTATTCCTCTCCAATCCCAAATGAGATGAAGGGGAAGTCATCAAAAGCATTAATTTACCATATAGTAAAACTTAAAAAACCCTAATGTCCGATGTATGATTACTTTGTTCTGTTGAGATTCCATTCTGTTTAATAATAAGGTAGGTGATGCTTCTTGTAAATTTTGGTTGGCTCAGAGTAATCGTGGTTTAGACTGTTGTTAACATGTGTGTGTGTATGCACGCATGTGTGCACGTGCGTGTGCATGTATTGTAATGCAACTTTGCAACAGTGCTATTGTGAATTCAATATGCAAAGAGGCTTAGGTGTATTAAACAGAAAACTCTCATAACTTAGAGACTTCAGCAATGGTTATTAAAATATATAATGACTTGTGAGAATGAGCAAAGAGATGTGCAGCGAGGAACAGTGAACAGAGAAATCAAGGGACCTCATTTTGGGTATTGAGCTTTTCCTGGGAAGGCCTTTAGGCTGAGCTGGAGAAGAAATGCAATGGGGAAGGCAGCACTCCTCAACCCTCCGTGATGTCGTGATGTTTGCCTGCTGCTGCCAGCCGCTTTCTGCAATGGCCTGAGCTGAGGACTTTCTGGGCCTCATGCAAACTAAAGCTTGCTGTTTTGTTTTTGTTTTTTTTTTTTTTTAACATTTTCACATTTTTGCAAGAAACCCCCTGGAAAAGCGCACACTGAAGCTTAAAAGCCAATAAAAATTAGTATTTCTGTGAAGAACAGCAAAGGTTAGGAAGAGAAACAAAGTCCAGGTCACTAACCAGTAGGCTAACTGTGCAGCCAATCTTCTTGCCGTCAACTTCTCCTATTTTCATGCAGTCCCTAGACACAGAAAGCGAGAGTCACACTCAGAGCTGAATTCTGTGGGGAAAACACAGTTTGTTTTCTGTGTGTGGTGTGGGGGTGGGCAGGGTGTCTGCAGACATTGGAGATAATTGTGTAGATTCAGGCAAAGGCAACTGGGACTGGAGGTCTCCAAGGGGACTGAGGGCAGGACTGTTCCTCCTGATGGGCAGGGGCTCAGGGGACAGGGGAGAGAGGGTGCCTGTCTCTCATCTGAGCTATAAAAGCAGCTGGTCAGTCTGGCCAGAGACAAAAGGGAAGGAGAGGCTTGTCCTTAAAATAAAAGACAGTCGCCTTGCACAGAATGGGACAGCCTGCTGTAAGGGCAAGATAAGTGGGAATAAAAAGAAAAAGAAATTATATTTGGAAAAGGTAACAGTGTGCTCAGGCCTTACAGCACCTTAGGACAAGCCCTAGGTTCATCCTAAAGTGTTTGGACCATGATAGTTTTTGAGTGGGTGAGTCTAAATACCCAAAGATTTTTCTCTTCTTTTCCTTCTTTGTATTTTTAAGGACGGTCAAGGACTCTGAGAACTCTTTCAACTCAACGAGACTTTGAAGGAGTTATCAAAACACAGAGCTAAACAAACAAGGAAACAAACACCAGAGCCAGATGTGAAACTCTCAACAAGCCGGTTTGAAGTCCGGGTGCTGATTAGCAAGTCTTTGACTGAGTAACTTGCATGGAATGCTCATTACAGCTTTTAACCAGAACAGAGCCCATCTGCAGTCTTGGGATGCAGCTTACCTGTAGTCTAACAATCTCTCCATCAGCCGAGTGACAGTGGCGATTAGCGAAACGCCACTCTCCCTCCATGTTTCCCGCTCAATTTTCTTTAGTAGACTGGAAAAGAAAGAACCCAGGGCAGTTTTCAACATTTATTTTTATCAGTCACCATGACAACCATTTTACTTTCATCAGTACCTTAAATGCCTTAGCAACCACTGCAACATCTCACAAGTAGGACAATTTGCAAACAATGTCTTACCTAGGGTAGGGACCAAATAGTGGAATTCTAATCCAGGAAGCATTGACAAAGCAAATCGATTTTCAGATTATCCAAGTCATAAGATATGAACACATGCACATAATCATGCTTTCAAACACACACGAGCACCTCACAGCTCAAAGACATTTCCCCCTCGCTTCTCTGTTTTGCTGGCTGGTACCCTGCCACATTCAATAGCAGCGCGGAAGCGGACACAGGCGTCCCTCCAAGTTTACTTCCAGGTGGAGAGGTTTTTTCAGTCCCCCAAACATGTTTCCTACCTCTCGGTGGAACGCATCTTCACCCGAGCAAATCTGCTGCAATGCAACTGCCACAGGAAAACCCTTGTACAGACGGTATGACGTTTCGAGCTTCCTCCCTTCACTTAGCATTTGCCCACTCGATCCACATTGTACTATCTGTGCCCTCACTCAGCACGCTCATTCACTCTGTCATTAATCACAGAGGGTTTTCTAAGTGCTTGTTAGAGCAGATTGATGGCGAGCGCCACGCGGTGTCTCTCCTCCTACACTGCCCCTAATCCTCAACACCTTGGAGCAGATGCACTATGTCAACACAACATTGCCATCATGAGGACCTGATCTGCTTCCTCTCCTCTCTGCAAATTTCCACTGTGCTAGGTGAAGGCTTCCCGGCTGAACTTTCCCCCGTTGATGGGAGAACGTGAGTGTGCTGGTAGCAGAATATTTCCACCCTTCTTATTTCAATGATCCTCATTTCTGTCTAAAGTTTTCTCTTGCACCTTGATTTTAAAAAGAGGGAGGGGACTGCGTGCGTGTGTACATTTCTTATAGCTACAACGTAAGCATGTCATACCTGTACTTGGTTGAAAAAAAAACCAGTAAAGGGAAAACTATTTTGGTAAAGGTTTATTTTGTCTGTGGCTACATTCTTTTCCAATTTTCTTTCCATCTCTACTTCCTCTTCCTGCTATTGCCATTCCAGTACCCAGTGTTCTCCGTGTCTGTTGTCTGTCACATCGTATGTTTTCCTGACTGATTTTAAACTGTTATCTAGATTAAAAGTGGGTTCATCAGAGAGAGGTCACATATGGAAGATGTGGGGCTGGTCCTGACTTACTCCAGGGAAGGCCTCTTAGCTGTTTAAATGTGTTTTCATGTAAAAACCTCTCAACAACACCTGTTTAGAGAGTAAGTGACAAACTGGTACTGAACCAAGTTCTCACATCCTGCCAAATCATGCAGGATGCTACAGAAATTCCTCCAAGTGACAGCCCACACCTTACACACTCAGTATCTCAAGTAAGAATTCTAAAAATAGAGTCTTCATGTATGACTTTCATTAATTTTCAGCTTCCTGGTGTAGTCAGAAAGCAGAGCTCCAACATCCTCTCTAAAAAGGCACGGCTGGCTTTGGTGACTCAAGACCAAACATTAGGACCAAGTGCAGGGCCTCATTCATCTGCAGCCTTGGCCAGGATTATTCCTTCATTTGGGAATCCTCCCATGTTCCAGTTCTTATAACATGAGCCATACAACCGGGGAGGCTATCATCACAGAGAAAGAGTCTTTCTAGATATCTTGGGTGAAACTGGATATTCTCTCCTGGTCTGTGCCCATGCTCTACTGCTGGTGTGGCATAGTCAGAGACCTCATATTATACAGACAAGTTTCTCACAAGCTTTTCTGGGGTTCGCAACGGGACTCTTCCATCAATGGAGAGCAGGGCAGGATAGAGAACAGCTCTGTGGCATTGCTCACCACAGAGGCAATAGGGCTGGATAGTCCTGGGCTAATTTTCAATCTGCCTCAGGATAATGTTGAGAACATTGCTCTGACACTCCTGAACAACCCAAACGGCAGGCAGATTTGGCTACTTGAGGCATGGTGTTATAGAACTAGTCTGTCAGGTCCAGGCAGTGAGGAAACATGCAATCATTGGTCTTTGGGATAATATGGAGCTGTGCTGGATCGGACAGAGTGGAGGGGAGAACAGAGATAGGTGTCACTTCCTTTGGGAAGCTAATTAGGGCCCAAGGGCAGCAGCAGCTGTGCTGTCTCCCCAGAAGAACCTCTGCGGCATCCCTGACTAACATGAGGGCACAGAAGCCAGATCATAAGTCAGGGGGACTAGTAAATGCAGCATCCAGTACTGGCGCCCAATTTCCCGTATCTCACACTGTGGTCTATCGGCCCCAACGTCAGCGCTATCATCAAAACCAGGAAGCCCCACTGATTTAAAGAACAGTGATAATAAGCATCAATGAGGATGTGGGGTTACAGAAGGGGAGATGCATTCTTCGCCAGGACAATACCCACAAACCAAAAGTCTTGTTCTAAGTCTCATTTTGTCAAGCACAACACGCTCGGAAGCAGTGGGAGTCTTCCAGGCTTCCATCTTCTCAACGAAATCTATGACGTTTAAGACGTGAATTTCAGAGTAAATGAGAGTCTTTACTGTCACAGCCTTCCTGATTCGTGACGAGCAGAGATCAGCCATGCTCACCCTAATTCACTGTGACTCTTAGTCCAAGAAGTAAAAGGGCTTTGTTGTTTCTTGAAATACACTTACATTTTCACTCTCTTTTCTGAGACCAGGTAGTAATGCTATTTAATTGTCATTTTAATTTTGTTTTATTCTCAATATGCTGACTATAAAAGCATTAACAAAAATATTTATAGCCTTTCAAAAATTTTATCTATTGTAATTATTTACATATTCTAGCATTGCTAAATAAAATCAACAAAAGAATAAAACTTTCCACAGAGTGATTCAGGTCCCTTAAAATACCACTAATTATAGAGGCTTAATATCTTAATTATTACTTTTATTTTAATGTCAAGGTACATCGTCTGTTTCACAGTCATATTTATATAAAAGTGATCCAAATTGCAAATTTTTAGGCCCTTACTAAAGTAGATAAGAGGCATTAAAGAAACAGAGCATGCATTTATTAGTCTTCTAAATTCATTATAAATAATCACAAATCTCAAGGGGCTCATTTCACTGCATGCTTTTGTATTTTAGCTCTTTGTTCTAACCAAGGACTAGTAACTGAAATGAAAGCATTTTTCAAAGGCAATTTATTATGTTGGATGAGGTTTTAATCTGAATTCTTGCTAAACTCCAGCTGTCATGAAAGACAGACACTTTGTACACAAGAAGGAACAAGGACTTGTGAATAATTAGTGAAAGTTTTAGTATAATTACAGTATCAAAAGAAAATGGTACTCGGGGTTCACAATATATTTTCTCACTACCACCACATGAAATCTCTGTAGCCATTCCTGGCTTTTCCTTTATACACAGTTTTCCTGAAAGCTTCAAGAATGTTTTTGAATCAGGCAAGCTGGTGACTCCCCAACCTATCAGTCAAGACTATTCATTTTATGATAGCATTATTTTAAAGCCTAGACATCCACACTTCCCTTGTTGCCAATTAACAATCCTACAATGAACTTGGGCCTTGCATTCGGCTGTCAGTCCCACTTGGTCGATGGATGGGCATAAGCACAAACACAGGTATATTTTATAAGAGGGAAATGTATTATCTTTGCAGTCTTGAAAGAAATGCAAACATTTTCCAAGCTCAGTGAACCAATTTTCTCCCTTAAAAGAAAAACATGTTATAAAAATACTAGGTTCAAAAATGACTAAGGTCGGGGATAGAGAGCTGGCTCAGTGGTTAAGAGCACTGTCTGCTCTTCCAAAGGTCATGAGTTCAATTCCTGGTGACCACATGGTGGCTCACAACCATCTATAATGTAAACTGATTCCTTCTTCTGGCAGATGTAAATGCAGATAGAACACTCATATATATAAAATAAATAAATCTTTAGAAAACAACGAAGGTCTACAAGCTCATAAAGATCAATGCCAGGTAGGAAACCCCAAAGCGTGGAGTCAGCCCTGTGCCTCGACTCTGCATGTTCCGGAGTGAGCTGGTGTGTGATACAAGCAGTCCTGTGACTGTGGTCACGCTGGACCATTCGGGACAGTCCCCAAACCCTTCATAGAGCTCCGTTCTTTCTCCTCTGTCTCTGCAAATCCCGACTTACAAACTCACTAGCCCTGCTTTGGTGTCACTCTAATAAGAGCCAGCTGGGAAGCCTTCGACAGTCCTGAGCAAAAGGCCAGAGCCCATGGATTAAAGCAAGTGCTGACCTTTGGGCACAATCCACATTAATTTTTCAAGCAGCGAGTCAGCCAGATTCAGGCATTGGAAAACACTGTATACAAATGTCATAACCACATACTTTTCTTCCTCTCATACTCGTAACTCTCTTTAAAATCATTATCTTATAACAATGGCCTTATTTTCCCTTGAAATTACTAAGGATGAAAAGAGTGAAATTTGTTATGTAACAGAGGCGACCTATCCTAATCTGAGATTAAAATAAGGAGACACGTCTAATCATCAACATAATAAGATCCACTTGCTAGAGTTAGGCAATTATCCTTTATTTCACACTCCACAAAGACAAAGCTCTCCTGTGAGACCCAAGCTGTCTCTGCAGCTCTCATCTACCGTGGTGCAGAATGGTTTAGCATTGACACCTGATGTCCTGAATAGAAGCAACTGGAGAGAAACACATTACTCACATACTGTTGAAGAGCTCACGGTATGTTTCATCACCTTTGCCTTCTGACATCAGGCTATCCAATTTGTCAATTAGCTTGGCCTCCACCTGAAACACACCAAAATATTACTCTCTTTCCTCCTACTTCACACATGAGATTTTCAGGCAAATTGGTATGTATTTCCTTATGCCAGAGGAAAAACTGTAGTATACTTTGTCAAAGTGACATTGTCAGCCATGGTTAATAGCAAGCCTCCCTTTGGAATTCTAGGGAGCTAATTTAGATGCAGTCAAAATGACTTCATACTCCTGGCTGGCTAGCTTTTCCTGCTGCCAAAGCAGCATCTATCTATCTGGGATCCCAACATAAATGCTAGCAGCCTGATTTAAACGTTTCATTCTTTTTTTAGAGACTATAAAACTGGCAAGTCCTATTTCTTTTTTCTTTACATCACCATATCTGAGAACATTAGCAAACTAGCATGCCCACATACATTAATTTAAATCTTTAATGTGTTTTATATCTGTTTTCTCTCTTAAAACAGTTCGGGGTTGCACTAAATCCTTGCTGAAGTTGAGAACTCATCCTAGCCATGTACAGATGGTAGACCTACAGAAATATTCTAAGTCAGCAGTAAGCAGCAGGAGAGAGAAAGGACATATTTCCTGAAACTGTAGTCAAAACATTTATATTTTTAAGGATGTAAATTCTTTATAGCTTGAATATCAGGAAGGGGAAAATTTCCCTTTATCTATATGAGGCAAGAGAAGAGAAAAAATGGCAACCCTTAGCCAGAGTTAGGGCAACTCGGGCTTGAGATGTCAATTTTGTGAAAGGGCTGAGTCCAATTACTCCTTTAAACCAAATGTCAATCAATGATAAGGATGAGGGGAAGGAAAGTGGACTCCCCTACCAAGCATGGTCTGTTCACAGTTTTCTGCTCACCCGTTAGCTTTCTTGAAAATGTATATATGGACACAAGTGAAACGCCCACGCTTTTGGCAATAGGAAAGGTCTATGCATGCAATCAAATTGCTTATATAGTTGACAAGCACTTTTCTGAGGTCTGAAGACAGCCTCATGAGGACAAGTCTAAAGGAGGGCCACATCCTGCAGGCTTGTGCAGTTACTATGTGAGCACAGGGTTTTCCCCAACAGACATGGACCACCACAGTGGGCTGATGCTGTACAGAGCTGGTTTTTCAATAAGGATGTCTCTCTTCCCCAAACTGGAGCAGCGCTATTAGAACCTAGGTCAGCAGGAGACGGCAGGTTCATCCCCTTGGAATTTCCTCTGTGAGATTTTCCACCACTTCCTCCTTCAAATTAATTTTCAATGCTCCAAGCTAAGAGCAATAAAACATACTGTGGATCAAATGCTCAGAGCTAACTCATTCACCAAACACAATGTGCAGACCACAGAGAGCCCAGCGACTTAAAGAATCATTAGCTTTCCCGTTCCTCTGAGCCGTGTCTAGCTGGGAGCAAACAACCATCTGTAAATTCTTAAGTACAGACTTGGTAAGTCCAATAATTTTTTTTTTTTTAGCTGAAAGGAATAAAATGGCCTTTCAGGGTTTCCCTGGAGGCTTAGGGGAACAAGGAGCTAGGAAAATGTGTCCAAGGCTCGGTGGAGGAGAAGTTCGCCTGGTTCTGGGTGCAGCAACCAGTGTTCATTTCTGCACTTAGAGCAGAACAGGGAAAATCTTCTGCTGGGTGGCAGAGCCCACCTGTTTGAAGTTGCCACTCCTCCTCTGCTCCCAGTCCATCATGTCGTGGAAAATAGGAATCATGACGTTCCGCAGGTCTGGCTGGGGTATCAAGGTCACCTCCAGAAAGGGCCCAATCAGTGCGGGAATGAAATGAAGTTTGTGTTCTCCTAAAGTAAGCAAAATGTTTTTGAGTTTCAGCATAAACTATTACCATAAAATATTCAACTATAGTTATCTCTCCACTTAAGAAAAGAACCCAGAGTATGCAAGTAAAATGACAGAAATTGGAATATACAACTGTACGTTCTTGGAAAAAATTTAGATAAAGTTCTTAAACATAAGGCTGAAGAATAACACAATTGAACTTTTGCTGCATAGCTTAAGTGAATGAATATGAATATATGCAAACATCCTTCACTTAAGAATATGGAAGAGGCTGGAGAGATGGCTCAGAAGTGCAGATCATCTGAAAGCCACACAGAGGCTCATAACTTCCTGTATCTGAAGTCCCAAAGGACCTGATGCCTTCTTCTGGCCTTTGTGGGTACCAGGAACACATGAGGAACATACAAATACAACTAAATAACACCCCATTCTCAACATAAACAAGAAAAAGTAACCAAAGCTGGGTAGTAAAAGTGCAAATTATTTTTATGTAAGAAAAACTGGCTTCCGTTTCTATTTTAAAGAAAAATATTTAATACAGCCTAAACAAAAGTCTAAATGCAACCCCCTCAAAGCCTTCAACTGTTTTCCCAAAAGACTAAAACATGGCAATACTGAACTCCAACTGCTATGTTCCCAATGTTAAGAGCTACGGTAGCCATGAATCAGAGCAAAGGAAGCAGGGAGCAGGAGGCACAGGTGACTTTATACAGGGGCAGACCTACAGTCCATTCGTCTGTGTTAAATCCCACAGAGAATGTTCTGTGCTGTTAGTAAGAAAACTCCATGCCGTGAACAGCATGTCAGTTCTCAGCATCAGGAACCACTGGGTGTGGCGCAGCTCATTTGACCCAGGAAACAAGCAGCAGCTGCCCTAATATGTGAACAGAAGGTGCTCCTGGGAAAAGCATGGGCAGTTTGTCACATCTGGAACTGTGGCAGAGTTCAGGGAGACCCGACAATGGTGGCCTGAGTTATGTACCGTGTGGGATGGGAAAGCCAGTGTGACTCTTCAGCTGTTTGGGTGGGTGTTTATTGCCACTTTAGTCAGTCAGAGACATAACTCTTGGGGAGAAAAAATGTGCTATATTACCCATCTACCCATCCATCCATCCATCCATCCATCCATCCATCCATCCATCCATCCATCCATCCATCCATCCACCCACCCGCCCATCTGTCCATCTATCCATCTATCTCTATCTACCTACCTACCTATCTATTGTCTGTCTGTCTGTCTGTCTATCTATCTATCTATCTATCTATCTATCTATCTATCTATCTATCTATCTATCTATCTATTCCAAACTAGAGCACACACACACACACAGGATCCTGAATACAAAGGTATAGGATAAGAAGAGGCACCAGCTAAAGAGACAATGAGACAAATGGACTGATAAGGGAAGAGAAAGCTTTTGGATGTAGAGAGGGGAAAGAGTACCAAATTTGGTGACTCACTAGTAATGCCAGCCAGTACTTTCGAGCTCTTGCTCTGGCTGCTTTCCATGCATAATTCCATTCATTCGCCATGGCAACTCTAGGCAGTAGGAACTGCCACTTCCATATACAGAGGAAACAAAAGTTGTGGGACATTAAACAACTTACTCCCAAATCACTTAATTAGAGCTTAGGGTGGCTAGCATTTGGAGCCAACAAGCAGGCTTGCTCTAGTTTGGAATAGCTGTCCTAAGGATGGGACCACAGGCCTTTGGGTTTGGAGGATAAGTAACAAGAGGGTAAGCCCAGTCATGAATCAAAGGGTAGAATGGAAAAGCTGAGGAGGCACAGAATTCCAGTCTATCCTTTTGAAGTCTAAGTTGTCAGAAGGCAAGGCAAAAACAAAGATAAGACTTACTAAACAATTTAAAAACTTTGAAGAGAGGAACAAGGAACAGTTTTCTTTCCACCAAGAGAGCACTCACACATGTTCTCTAGCGAGCATTCTGTCTTTTCGAATAAGTCTGTCATTCTATAGAGTCAGGTATAGCTCTGTAGTTATTCCTACTACAGAGTTAGGTATAGCTTGTTTCTGGCCTCAGGAACAAGCAAGTTCAGTCTCAACCTTGTCCAAATGCTAGCTTCATCTCTGGGACCAATATGAGGCCATTAGGACTTCTCTAGAAAGGCCTTTAAGAAGCAAATATATTTCAAGTCTTCTGAAATCATTTCCCTACTGAATGGAGACAGTCCTGAGATTAAGGTTAGCCCTCAAGAGTGAAGAACATCTAAGAAACAGTGAACCTAGATATTCTCTCTAAAAGACTCATGCCTGAATCCAGGTTTATCAGCAGGCCTCCTAGCTGTATACAAGACTCTTCCTTCCTTGCTTGGTTTCTGGAACTTGCTCTATAGACCAAGTTGGTCTGAAACTCACAGAACTTTGCCTCCCAAGTGCTGAGATTAAAGGCATGTGCCACCATCCACCTGACCATTTCTTAATACATTTCTTAATACAAGATTAATTTGGGAGTTCTGGGCTTTTCTTGGCCAAATGCAATCTGTGTCTATCTGATGTATCATCAGCTAGAGTATGAAAGCCTGTTTCCTCAAAGACCTCATGAACAATATCTCTCCTGCCCGTTAGAGACCAGAAACACAACAGGAGGAGACAAGAAGGCAGGAGCGTCTTGAATCCTCTCAGCATTTCCACCAGCCTGTATGGTTCCCTAGACAGAGGCCACTCCTTTGAACTACCATCTGTCTTGGAGAGACAGAGAGGGCTTTGTATCAAGAGCCTTTCTAACCACAGTAATAGTGTGTTTGAGACTTTCCCTGCCTCAACTATGGCTAGATGTCCTCACCTTCTCCTCTGTCTCGAATGTTTCACAGGACGGAGATCCTCATGACCTCTACTGTCAACACATAGACTCCTGGGGCATTTGTCAGGTCCTTTCTTTGGGAACAAGAGCCCCACAAGGGACCTCACATGGTCAGCAAGCTGCCCCTTAGTCATAATTGGGAGTCATGTTGATTTTGCCTTGTGTTTAGTTTCAGTGCTTAACCAGGGGCTGGAGAGATGGTACAACAGTTAAGGGCTAGATCCTATAGAAGATGCAAGCCTAGTTCCAAGCACATACACAGCGGCTCGCAAGCATCCATAACTCTAGGTCCTGTACTTCTGATGCTGTCTTCTGAACTCAAGCACCAGGAGCACAAATGGTACATATCCATACATGCATGTAAAATATTCATACACACAAAATTAAACAGATAAAAATAAAATATAAATGATAAATGCTTTAAAAAGTGATTTGAGACTAGATTGTACCCAGTCCTGGATAGTCCTTAGGCCCCTGTCCTTATGGAAGTCCCCTTTCATATCACTGAAGTCACAATACAGCCCTATCCCATTTTACTGAGATTTCATCAATGGTGACTGTTTTTCACTATCTTTATTTTATTATTATTAAAATCAGTTAATTGGTGTGTGTGCCACTCTCTGGGTATCTTATGTCTTATCCATACCCATAATGCATATGGAAGGAACTTGTAACCTTTTCTTCCATATTCCTCCTTGTGTTTCTGACCCAGATAATCCTTTGCCTTTCCCAAAAGACTGTTTTGTTTTCTTTAACACAGCAAGAATATATCAAGAGCAACTTCTTCATTAATGTAAATTTGTATGTTTTCCTCTAAACAGGATCCTTTAAGATGGAAATGCCTGTACTGTTATTCCTTTGTCTCCTCTACCCTTCTGTCCTCCTCATTTTAGACAGGTAGCTGGCAGCTAGTGTTTGCAGTTCCTTTTCTCTGCTGTTTTTGTCGAGGCGGAAAACAGAAGCAAGCACTCTCAATGCCATTTGTCAAAGTCTAAACTCACTGTTTACTCGGGCTGTCCTGGTAAGAGAGAAAATGAAGGAGACCTAACGTGCATATGGCCAGAGAGGCTGGAGAGCCCTGAGGTTGCAGGCGTGGTGCCTGGCCAAGACCTTGACCCAGGACCTGGCTACAGGGCACAAGGCCCAGCCACTCAAATCCATCACACAAATGCCACAGTAGAGTCTGACAGGCCCTGGGCTACTTCCATACTATGTAGATTCCAATCCTCTGCACAGCTTCTGAATATGTGGGAGGGGGGAGTGACCCAGAGAGGGAATACAGCATCACCTCATATCAGCCCTGCCAAGATACTTCTCTCAGGGTGAGTTAGTAGAAGACTGAGAAACACCATGGTGTCAACTTTGGGGTTTTTTCTTCATTTTAAAACAATGTATTTACTTGTTAATTTATTTTACTGTATTGCTAGGAATTAAATCCAGGGCCCTACACATGCTAAGCAAACATTGTGCCAACTGAGCCACAATCCTGGCTTAAAACAGTATTTTTAAATATGTGCCTATTTATATAGTTTTCTTGACTTTATGTTTCTCATTTATTCAATTCATATATTAAACAGGCATTTAATTATTTTTGCCTTGTACATTCTCCCAACTTCATTTTGATCTTCCCTGAGCCTGGTATTCATTGACCTTTGTAGCAGAGATCATCACTAGTACACACTTATTTATCTATCACTATTTGCTTACACATTTTGGGTCTCCTTTAAAAATATCTCTACCACTTATGGATATTTTGTAACCTAATTTTCTTCTTTTTAAAAAAATTCCTATGTACTCACAATATAAAGAAAAGTAAAACAAATCTTACATGAACCTTGTCCAGCCTCCCATCATAGCTGGAGTTTTCACTAATTTGTGTTACTAACATCCTGAATAACTTTTTTTCCTCTAGAGAATTCTAAAGCCAGTCTCAGACATATTCCATTCCAGCACCAGTCAGAAAGCATCCTTAATAGGCACAACATTTCATGAATGTACAGATACAATGCCTTTATCATGGTACACACTCACACATTAACTTCTTAAATTAAGAATACAACCACTATTCAAATTTCCTGATGGTCCTGAAACATGCAATTTATCACTTTCATTTCAGCTGCAATGAATCCAAACAAGGCCCACAGACTACACTCTACAGCTGCGTCTTCCTTCAGATGGTGGGGAAGTCGGGGAGCAGCACACAGGTTTTTACCAGGCAGGAAGGCTTAGAGTGGTCTCATTGCTGAAAACACACTTGGGAGTGCAGAGTACGTGCAAACCCAGACGGGCTCCCAAACACTGAAAAGTTCAATCCCACCGAACCAGCAAAGTCTGGAGCTATGTGTACCGGCAGCAACTGAACTTCCTTTAAATAACTCCCCTAAGCAGGAGGCTCAGGGTTCACGTAGGTCCCTACTTCCAGCTGTCAGCCTCCAGGTCTTCTTTTGAAGTATCTGGGGAGCCTGCTATTGGGCTGTCGGAGTTTTATGCTTCTGAACAGGGGGCGGCTGCTGGGGAAGTATTGATTTTTCTACAGTGGTTCCAAGATGCTGTGTTTGCACACTCAGAACAAAGAACACACTTTATGTTTAGTAAGAATGTGCGCTCATCTAAAAATACAAAGTGAAACCTTAACTTGGAGCAAAATGAGGGCCTCGTGCAGCAAGCTGGCAAAGACCAGCCTCTCCAGACACCCCCAGTCTCCCAAGGACACACATAAAGGAACAAAACTGGGTGTGTGTGTGGGGGGGTGATATGTAACTTTCCTCTTCTATTGATAGAATACTTTATTCCCTTAATTTAGTAAATAAAACTATTGAGGAATAACACGTTCAATAAAAGGTGTTCACTTGTCACCATTTGGTCCTCGCTCTTCAAAACTAAGTTACCAAACCCACAGAGTGATATGACTGCACTTCTGGTAGATGTGTGACGCAGGAACCCAAGTGCCCTGTTGGTGGTGATGTGACACAGGACAAAGCTATGCAAACAGCAAGTCATCTCTCCCCAAATTAAAAACACAATGAGGACAAGGTTCAGCATGCAGGACCTCATGAGGCCCCTGGGCACCATGTTCACAGCAGCCCAAGCCGGGGCAGTGCACACGTCTGTAGACAGAGGCCTGAGAAGAAAGACTCAGCACAGCCACAACCAACGGTGGAATGCTACTGACCCTGCAAAGGGAAGGAAGCTCTGGCCCCTACACAGACCAGAGGGGAAGCTCACTATCATTCTCCTAAGAGAAGCCAGTCGGGGCGGGAAGACAAAGGCTGAAGTGGTGAGAACAGAACGCTCAGACTGAACGCCAACACCACAGGTTGATGGCGATGGAGGTTCTTGTTTAATGGTTATGGGTTTTGTTAGCTTCCAAAAAGTTAGATTTCATTACTGCATTTTTCAAACAGGATTTGTTTTTGTTGCTGCTCTCCCCCAATTTCCTCCCTGTACTCTCTTTTCTTATGTCCTCTCCTCCCCCACTCTTTCTTTTCTTGTGTCCTCCCCTCCTCAGGGCCTCCTTTCCTACAGTTTCCCAGTTTTCCAAGGTGGAAGTTCTGGGGATGAGTGTGCAGGTTAGGTTGGCTGGCAGAGTGAATGTAATATTCAAACACTGAGAAAGAGTTAAGATTGAAAATTTTATAAGTATTTTACCATAATGAAAACTATCTAAAAACATACATTAGATTTTAATCAAGTTATAAGGGTACTGTGTCCAAGAGAGCACCATAAACAGGTGGCGGCGGCACACGCCTCTAATCCCAGCACCAGGGAGGCAGGGGCAGGCTAATCTCTATGAGTTCCAGGCCAGCCTGGCCTATGGAGTGAGTTCCAGGACATCCAGGTCTATACAGAGAAACCCTCTGGAAAAACAACAAACAAACAAAGACAGCAGCACAACTGAAAAACCTCACATTGGTCAGCCAGGAACCGCTGTTCTCTGGGCCTTGTTTACCTGCTGGCTCCACAGGCAACAAAGCCTGGTTCTGTTCCTCCCTCCCAGTCAGACTGCCCCAGTCCTGGATCTGAAGCATAAATTGGCAAAGCCATTGATTTTCCCTGGGTAAGGTGAAAATGGCCACTTCATGACCGCACTTGCTCAAATGCTCCAAAACAGAGAGGCTAAAGGAAGAGAAGCCTGAATTCATTGTGGCTTAATATACACTAAAGTATATACTTAATCAACAAAAAGCTTCAACATTCTCATGTAAATGTCATTAAAAGGCACATTTAATACTAAAATTGAATTTAGAGTGATAGAGTATTTTAAAAGCATGCAACTGAATGTCTACTTGTCTACTAGCTGTGGTAGAAAATAAGACTGGGAAGCAGGACATGGTAGCACACACTTATACTCTCAACACTCAGGCGGCTGAGGCAGGACAAGTGTGAATCCAGCCAGCCTGGGTTACAGAGTGAGGCTTTCTTAAACACAAAGAAACGAGAACCAAAATAAAAATAAAAATGTGGTGATAAATCTTTATTCTTAACTTGATCCAACTAAGAGATGCCCAAGATGTGATTGGTAAAGCACACTTCTGGGAATGTCTCTTTCCAGTGATGACTTAACAGGGGAAGGCTGTTGTGGGAGTGGGCAGTGTCATCCCCTAGGCTGAGGACATCCCCTGTGGTAAGAAGCTCTGGCTCCCACCTCTGTTGCCTCAGTCCTGAAGACTATCTCTAGCATAGTATAGCTGTTGGGAAACTTTCCTTTTCTCAATATACAAATCCCGACTGTAATTCCATAAAGGGGCCTGCCAACCCCAGCATACCCTCCTTTCTGCTTCTTGGCTCCCAAGAGTTGAGTAGGTTTTCTTTACCATACCCTTCCACCATGATTAGTTCTGAAACTAGTGCTGCCCCTGGCATGAGCACGAAGACGAGTCCATTTTCCTTTCCATTGTTCCCGCCAAGCGATCACTAGAAATGCCATCTAAGCTGTTCTAAAGGTGAAAGGCTGCTCACAGGTAGAACTGGGATTGTAATGGCTGGACTTGCAATATTAGGTTTCTATTTAAGCAGCCTGATCATGGAGTTATGGGAGCCCTTGAGATCAAATCCTCCTCTTCCTCACAGCAGAACAGAAAAGCCTTTAAAATTCATGCAGTGTTTTGGGAAGAAGTCAAGACTTCCTTGTAGGAAAAATGATGTAGAAAGGAATGAATGACGAGAAGCTTTAGATTCTATACTTGAGCTACATCCACCATGATGGGGATTTGTACCTTGAAAATAACTAAAGTTTCCTACCGGAGCTAGACTGCGCTAGAGAGTCTTCAACACCAGGACAGCAAAGACAGGAGCCAGTGCCTCTCAACACAGGGGTTTTCTGTCCTTGGCCAGGTATTTAAGGAGCATGTGGAAAACCAGTGTACTATCCTCTGTCCAGAGATTCTGCTTCAAGGTCGAATTTGTATTTTTCAAAGGCTCCAGGAGAGACATACACAGCCTTGAAGTCCATGTTTAATCCAACAGTTCTAATGGATGCCATTATGGGATGGGATATACACTCTGCTGAAATTTCCTAAATTCTCTAGATTTCTGAGGAAAACAGAGAAGTAATTTAACTTCTCTTAGGAGAAGTATAACTAATTAAACAGGATAGTTTATGAAACATGCCTGCTTTATTAAGTAGATACTAAGACCCTGGTACATTAATGCATGGCTCTCCTGACCTGGGTGAAGTCATGTCCAACCATACACAGTAATGTTCAGAGAAAACTCTGGTGGTCCACTACTCTAGTAACCCAAGCATGTCTGGTGTGATTTCCAAATAGCCTCTACAAAGAACCTCACTATGCTGCTTGGGAAAGCATGCCAATACTCACTAGGAAATGCAACACTAAGTTAATGCCATGTGCAACCAGGGTACCACAGGACTCATCAGAGAGGCTCTGGAGATGAGACCGAGCCAGACAGGCACAGACACTAAGGAGACCACTCTCCAGCCGAGACATTTTGCGCTGTGTTTTAGCGAATCTAGAGACAGATTGCGGTTTATTCTAGCTGGCCTTTTGCCACTGGATCTTATTTTCCAGAAGCAA
Organism: Pachyuromys duprasi; assembly: GCA_028658305.1. Taxonomy (NCBI): domain Eukaryota; kingdom Metazoa; phylum Chordata; class Mammalia; order Rodentia; family Muridae; genus Pachyuromys; species Pachyuromys duprasi. The sequence goes on from CM053755.1 coordinate 3,114,693, forward strand.
ACTCATTTCATTTTTCTGAGATCACCAGCAAGTATTTATGAGTTACACAGCTCTCCACACTGCTGTGTGTACTTGAGGCTCAGAGGAGTTCTCGACAAAAATCATTCTGTAACAAGAAAACAAATCCTACTGTTTTGAAGTTGTACCTCAATGAGCCCCCCAAAAGAAGGGCCTCTGAGGACATTCCAAAGTCACATGCCAATCACTTGAATTAATTAAGAATAAAGATGCAAATGCAGTAAAAAAATAATGATATAAAGTGGGCAAAATTAATATGCCAAATTAAATGTCATGAATCTCTACAAAGAGATTTATGCCAATAAAATTGAGAACAGTTTATTTTCCAAATATCATTTTTTTCTGTGCAGGCAGATCTGTGCCATCAATTTGCTGGGATCATGCGCTTCTATGATGTGGCAAATTACACAATTGGATCTAGGAGTCTCTTAGCAACTACAAACGCTTTCAAAGGTCTTTAGTGATAATCTTTATGATGCAGGCCTGTAGCCTGGAAGGTGTTTTAGAATGGTGATGTTTAAGTCACACTTTCACAGAGTTTAATCTAAATTTATAATGATCCATAGCTTCCTTTCAGAGTTCTGCAAGTTTTATGCTGGTGTAGTTCCCAGTTCTGAAAGGTTAGTTCATTGCTGTAGAGTGTTCAAAGGATACAAAGTCTCAAAAACTATCCTTAGTAAGGCAGACACAAAGGTATTGTGGTGTTTTTCAAATAAACACCAATTAACTTTGTTCAGTGCCACAAAGTGAGTTTCTGGAGGGAACTTTTTGTGAGTGATGGAGAATTTCATGTGTGAGTGCCGAAAATCTCTGGACTGATTTACTGCTTTCAGTTACTGTCAGTGATGACCCGACCTTCTTGATGCACAGGTAAAGGTCAGGAGATGAGCTGTACCACTCATTCACTTTTCATCACTTACCTAGGTTTTGCCACATGCTAAATATTTCACAACCCATGGTGACCCGCATATCACCATACCTGAAATAGAAAAAAAAAGAATCAAAACTGTTGTAATTTCCTGAACAAAGTACTTTTGTATCACTAGGATATAATGCATCGTTCTGAATTACAGGCAAGGCATTTGAATTATAGGTATCTAGTGAACAAGTCTTGGTAGCCCTAAATAAAGTACTCAGATAAAGTTATAACTTTCAGATTCTATAATAACTATGAAACTTGAAAGCACTCAAGAATACTAATAGTATTAGTAAGTTCAAAAATATTGAAATTTCCTTGAAAACCCTGCACTAATGATTGCATCACTATTTCCAGCTGTGGGCATTCCGGTTTGTGAATGACTGGAACTAAACATCTTTAAGGCCACACTTCCCCAGTTGGTACTTACTTTTCCAGCACCTTCTTCTTTTTGGAAGGTGTGAACATCTCCAGTTGCAGACACAACTGGTTGATAAAAATGACAGCAAGGTAAAAGTAGGAATCCCAGATCTAAAACAAGAACGAGATATTTAAATACTATTGTGCTACAGAAACTTCACGTGTGAGTTCTTGCAACAGCTGGCATTTGCTCCCACAGCAGTGAAGAGATGAGCATGAAGCAGGAGTAGCCCAGGCATCAGCCACAGCTATGAGTACATGGGTATGATGTGTAGGGTCACTATGCCACATTTGCTGCTGTTATAAGATACACACTTGAAAATGTCCACAACGAAGTAAGAAAATTCAAGAAATGTTCCCTCTTTAGATATTGCTTAAAATATGAACCACAGAGGCATGGGCTCTCTGATGAAGCTAAAGGATCCATCTTTGCTTTACTGACAACATTCTGGGCATCTCCATGCAGCCTGAGTTGCTTCATTCCTGTGTGGATTCATTTTTGGAGCTTCTTTTGATGCAGAACTTCAAAAAAAAATGCATCTATATCTCTGGAAGTGCTAATTGCTTTAAATTCACATTGTGTTTTAAAATTCCCTATCCAGACAAATTTTCTGAGTCATAAACTTTTTTTCTATGCCAAATAGAGAATCAGAAAAAAAATTCCAGAAATAAACAGCAAAAAGCATGTCAGACATATGGAATTAAAGTGTCTCCAGTGACGTCATGTCAAATGAAAGCTAAGCACAATAAGAAATGGAACAAGAGATATCTCTCATAAGTAAGAGCTCTCAGAAATAAAACAGGGATGTGATAAAAGCCCCAAACAAAACAGTTTTAAGGGGTGTTGGATTCTTGTGGCAATGGTGTTAAAGGCCACCCAACTGGGGTGCACTGGGGTGAACTGGTGAGTACTGGGGATTGAATGCGGCGCAGCAAGCACTCTTAACTGCTGTAATCTCTCCAGCCCTCTCCACTAATAGTATTTATTCACAGAAATAGAGACACGTGGCAAGTTTAATTTTGCAAGAATGGACATTTAAAGGCCTATTTATGAGGAAAAAGTAGAGGAGGAAAATAAATACCCAAAAGCAGAGGGCTGGGGATTCCTATTATTTGTTTTTCTGTTTTTTTGTTTTGTTTTGAAATAGCAAATGACGATGAGCAGATGAGCGTGCTTGCTAAGCTATGGTGACGTTACGCTGGGTTGCAGACGTAATGTACGGAATTTTCATACTCAGTGTCTACTGTTCTTTAGATATTTTGTTTTTTGTTTGTTTGATCAAACCCAGGGCTAGTTCATGCATACCAGGCAAAAGTACTTAAAATCTTTATTTTGTGCTTTCTGTACTTTCTAGTTATCAAATAATGGGAACTTACTAAATGTTTTATGTTAAACATGTTATTTGGGAAACAAAGATACCAAAATTCCTTTCTCAACCATTATTGAGAAAGGAAACCACAGCAGGCACACACAGTCTATACACTGTCATTTGCTATTTGATTAAAAAAGCAGGGGATTATTATCTAGACGAGGTGGCCATGCATAGACATCGCCAGTCACATTACTGAGGACTCAAGAACCCTGCCTGAAAGAATCATACTAAGGTTTCATAGTTTTCATTAATATATTCCAAAATTTCAAAGCTAGGGAAGTGTTCATTTTGTAATTTTTTCTTTAAAAACTTACAAAGCAAAAATCTCAAATTCTAAAATAAGACTTTTAAATGACTTAAAAACACATATTAAAGTCTCTATGTTCTCTCCCGTGGGGTAGGTCTCTAATAATGATACTTTGCTTTCCTTACAGACAGGAGCCTAACCTGACTGTCCTCTGGGAGGCTCCGGCCAACAGATCAATACAGATGCTGGGACTTGAGCCAAGCTTGGGGCAGAGCTCTGAGGTCCTGTGGAAGTGTTGGGGGGAAAGATGGAAGGACCTGGAAGGGACAGGAGTCTCGTAAGAAGACCAACAGAGACAACTAACCCAGTCCCGTGGGGGCTTTCAGAGACTGAGACAGCAACTAAGGAACATGCATGACCTGGACCTAGGCTCCCTCCACACACATAGCCAAGGGCAGTTTGGTCTTCATATGGAGTGCCTGGCAGTTGGGGGTGCTGTTTCTAACATGGACTCTCTTTCCTGCTTTTGGATCACTCCCCCCTGGCAGGGCCTCAGGGGATGAGGATATGCTCAGTCCTGACATGACTTGATGTGCTGGGGAAGGTTAATATGTGTGTGTGGGGGAGCTCCTCTTTTCTGCGGGAAAGGGAGACAGGAAGGGGGAAGGAAGGGAAGTGGGGGGGACTGGAAGGAGAGGGGAAGGGGACACTCTCAGGATGTAGAGTAAATAAACTAATATAAAATTTAAAAAATTTATGTTCTAACCAGAACCACACAAAAAAGTACAATAACTGAAATTTATAGTAACAAGTATGGCCAATCTTCCTTTGAGCACAATCCTTTCCATCAGGCTCATAAGCATTGTAACAACTCTAACTTGTCTGCAAATATACCATTATGCTCAATTGAAACTAATATTCTCAGGAACCCAAGAAAGGTACCTTTCTAAAATACAGCACAGATCATTCAGCCCAAGGCAGTCATGGATCAGATACTGACCTTATAGTCAAAGTTTTCATTTAAGAAGTTCTTGCGGAGTGCATCAGAGAGGTACAGAACCGTTGTAATGATAACACTAGTGATTAAAAAAAACAAAAACAAAAACATTGTGAGCTGAAATTTCACATTAGTGAAAATCAGTTAGTAGACAAGAAACTCTTCCACATGTCAGGTGTTAGAGGGCACAGAAGAACTACAGCAGGATGCCAGCCTGGCACTAAAGAGACATTTGTAACTGTCTATAACCCCTGTGTAACAGCCACCTTCCTAGGGTAGAAGAACATAGGGACAGCCCGTGTTCTCAGCTCAGTGTGCCACCCATAAATACAGCTATTGTTATCTTGCTTGGGAGAGTAAGAAAGAAGGATCTGACAAATATTCTTGCCCAGATCTGAACAAAGTTCTGTAATGTGTTCAAAATCTTTTTGATAGCCAAAGCATGCATATTCAAATTTGAAGGTGTTTGCAACTGGTTGATTTAATGTTGAGACAAGCCGCTACTTCAGCTCCCACAGAGCAGACCTCAGTGTACAAACGGTGGTTTCTGTAACTGTTTGGCCATCTCTTAGTTTAGTGTGTAATGCTGCATTAGGTTGTAGACCGGCCCCAGCTCTCAAGAGTCAGAACTGCAGAGATAAAGGGCAGAATAATGTAAAACACCCCAACTTTACTCCTTGGTTATGCTACTGGAAAAACACAGAGAGCACTTCTTATTAATCAGAATAATATTTATATTCTCTGAAGGATATAATGGTTCACTAGTGTTTTCACCTGCTGGAAAACTCACGTCACAGCTTTCTTGCCATACAGGAAAACATTAACAAGGCCAAAGGTTAGGTGAATGAATGTGGACATTCAAGGTAAAGAGCAGCAACCTGAATGACCGTTTCAGGAGTACCTGAGGGGCCCTATTTACACACATGTACATACATTTTTTAACAAGCCATGGCACTTTTCAAAGAGTTTTGTTGCCAATGTTAAGTGTAAGAAAAACCTGTTAAGACTGAGAATTGCTGAGATTTCCCCAGCTCCCCATGTCACATATCACAAGCCAGTTTCACACCAGAGAGAGGAATGACCCTGGGTGATGGTACAGAGTGGCTGTTTGCACAGATCCTCCCCAAAACAATGATAACTGAAGAAATAATTGAGGTTTCCAAAGGGACTTTCCTCCAGGAATGCAAATCTTAGTATCAGAAGATGAAATTCAACCAGGTAAGAAGTGGCTCTCTGGCTATCACTCAGACCACTGGGATGCCAGGGTTAACTAGGCAAGGTTTGGAGGACCAGAGGTGCACCTTGGTGGCAGCCTGTGTGCTTAGCATTCAGAAGGGCCTAGGTTCAATCGGTCCATCAGTGAAGCAGGCAAACAAATGAATTCTAAAAAGTAAAATGTGTAATGTGTGTGTACACATCCGTCTGAGCATGCGCAGGGGCACAGTAGGATGGTGACTGTTTTTATCCATCGATCTCATCCTTATTCCCTTGAGGAAAGGTCTGTCACTGAACCTGGACACTGCTGAGTTTTAGCTAGGCTGCTGGCCAGCAAGTTCCGGTGACTCTTTGGTCTCTGTCTTTCCCAAACCCAGCACTGGGATCACAGGGCCGCACATCCATCTCCATCTTTCCTGGAAGTCTAACTGCAGGTTAGACTTTCTGCTAGTGTAGAAAGAACTCTGATTCACCCAGTCATCTCCCTGCCTGAAGTTTTCCATTTTTAATAGATAAACACAAACTTTGTGCTTTACGGAGAAATATATAGTCCCGCTATACCTGCACTGTACATAGAATACCAACTTCTGCTGATGAGTCCAGCTTGGATTACTAGTTGGACGAAAGAACCTCCACTGTTAATGACATTTAGCACATTTGTTATTATGACAACTGGGCCTAAGCTTCTGGAAAGAGGATGACTAACTCAAAATTCCAATTGAGAAAAGCACTTCCCTAGAAGAACGCTTGCTAGGTTGTAACCACAGGTAATACTCCTGGCGGCTTGAGCTGCTCACACTGATAAATCACACAGAACCTCTGAGGTCCTGGTACTAAAACCATTGGCATTTTAAAACCATGGACAGCTGGGTCTGCCCTCTGGAGACTGAACTGTGCTTTGCAGAGCTCCTGAGGTATGTCTGGTGTACCTAGAGGGGAGAGCCAGCTTTCCAGACCAGCCCGTTGCTTCTTGAGTAGGAACCTGGCATCCATCCATCCTTCCTTCCTTCCTTCCTTCCTTCTTTCTTCCCTCCCTCCCTCCCTCCCTCCCTCCCTCCCTCTCTCCCTTCCCATGGCAGGGTCCCACTATGTAGCCCTGACTGATCTGGAACTCACTATGTAGGTCGGCCTTGCACTCACAGAGCTCTGAATGCCTCTGCCTCCCACGTGCTGGAACTGCAGGTGTGCTCCACCACGCCAGCTAATGTTGATGTTTATACATTAAAACACTAAAAAACAAACCTGAGACAGAACTTCCCTTTAACTTAGAATAGTAACTGGGATACCAAGAGGAAGACGCTTAAGGAAGATGGAAATCATCAACAGCCAACAGGGAATTTAAAATTGACGGATCTAAGCTGGGAGTTCTGAAACTTTAGAGAGTCTGAGACTGGCCTAAAGGACAAACAGACACCAGCCTCCATTACCACCTGTGGCCTGTTGGGATTGTCCTGTGGCAGAGACAGGTGATTCTGGTTCATCTGACCATCCTCTTGTGCCTCAAAGATTGGTGTTACAGACAGAAGACAGATTTGGTGACAAGTTCGAGTTCAGTGGTATGTAGGGAATTTGGTCCTCCTTGTACCAGACTGAGCCTACCATGAGCAACTGCAACCTTGTCACTGTGTTTGAACTCACACTGTGAGATAACTGGAAATCAGACTGAAGTTAGCCCAGTAGAGCTGACAGAAGCGGAGGCCTCACCTCATATCAGGAAACCAGAAGGAGTGACTCTGCCTTCAGCAGAGCAGCACACAGAGTGGGAGGGGCAAAGAGAAGCAAGAAGCTCTCTGTTCTCTCCTCTTATAAACTACAGCATCAGTCTTGAGCTTATGTCTGTTTTAACCTCCTTGACCCAAACCTTAATAAACCATTTCCTCCCCCTCCTCGTACCTAGTTTCCGTACAAACTGCCCACAACTCACCACAATAGGAAGTGTGCAAGCAGATCTAGCATCAATATTTGCAGTAACTATTTAAATCTGGCACACATTGTAACATACAGTTTTGGTGAGAAATCAGAGTCTTAGTCCTCTTTCCCACCAACTACACTATAAGGGTAACCACACTTAATAAAAACAGAGCAGTATTAGTGGTGCCGGTGGATGCTACTCAGCCTGCCGTCCTGTGGACAAGCTGCCAGTGCCCCGCGTGGCTGTGGTCGGCACTGCTCTGTGTGCTCAGCATCCTTCGTCTCAGGGCTGTCTTCACACAGGACGGTGCACTGCGTTCAATGGGACACTTCCATGATGGGCTGATGTTCAAGGGTGAGGTTGTTGGAGACAGGAATAGAGGGGTCAGGACGGAACAGCCAGCGTCAGACCCAGAAACTTTCAAGCTCATACACACTTCCATATTTACACATTCCTGTCAGTCCATCCTCATGCTGAACACTCTGCACCCGAAAAGGGATCCCCTCTCCCTAACTCCCTCCAGAGATGGCTTTTTTTTTTTTTGGTTCCTGTTTATAGCAAAACTCTTCAAAAGATCTGCCTGTAATTTCTGTTTTCATTCCTCCACCAGGACTGGCTGTTGAATTCGCCCTCACCTGGCTCTTCTCTCCGACACTACAGGGAAACAGCACTTGTCAAGGTCACTGGCTCTGACAGCGGCGCTGGCTCCCGGGGTTAGCTTCAAGTATTTTCTTCTCAGCGTGCCAGGCTCCTGGCTGCCGCCTTGCCGAGGTGGCTTCTCTGCGTTGGCTCACCACCTGCCCTCTGAACGGCGGCATGCCCCCGCCTCATCCTAGGCATTTTGTGTTTTCAGTGCATACGCTTTCTTCCTGGGAGCTCTCATTCCATTCCCTGGCCTCAGATCCTAGCCATGGCTTCCCTGCCATAGTGACAGCTCTAGCCCTAACTTCTTCCCTTCCATTCACCTACTTCCTCTTTTTCATCACCACTTGGACAGCTAATAGCATCGTGCTTATTTGCTTCCTACAGGGTTTCGCTCTGAACCTCGGGATTCAGTATGTAGTTCAGGCTTGTCGTGCAGTTGAGGCTATTGTGTTTCAACATCCTGAGTACTGGAATGGCAAGTGTTACCCCTGGACACTAACAGCACCTCACACTTGTCACAGACTTCTTCCTCCCTTTCACTCTGTGAGTGCCTCCTCTCTCCACTGGTACCACAACTGGTCCTTTTGCTCAGGCCCCAAATCTAAGGACCATCATCAATCCCCTCTCCTCTCTTCCAGTCACATCTCGTTACCTCCTGACCTCATCATCCTGATCTTCACACTACCTACCTATCCAAGCCACCACCTCTCCCTTGGATGGCTGCAGCAAGCTTCTAACGGATTCTTCCTAATTTCTCTTCTCTCTATCTACCAGTAGCTGAGTCCTGTGTCCCCTTCAAACTAAGGAGTTCCTTGCTTCTTCTTTTTTTCATATACCACATTTTTTTTTTT
>CM053755.1:3123786-3173450 GCA_028658305.1 Pachyuromys duprasi
CACACTGACTGAGTTTTTGCTGGCGGAAGCGTTTGGCCCGCACCCCCGCAGTGTGTGGACTGGTCAGAATGGTCCCCCAATCCACTTAGTCTGTGGTGGTTCCCAAGATTGGTTCGCGCCCGCTGCACACCCGTGGGTTGATGCAGCACTCGGGATCATCCCAGATCCGCTGGCGGATTCACACACTGACTGAGTTTTTGCTGGCGGAAGCGTTCGGCTCACGCGCCGGCAGTGTGTGGACTGGTCAAAATGGTCCCCAATCCACTCAGCCTGTGGTGTTTCCCACGATCTGTTCGCGCCCGCCGCACACCCGTGGGTTGGTGCAGGACTCGGGATCCTCCCAGATCCGCGGGCGGATTCACACACTGACTGAGATTTTGCTGGCGGGGCGTTCGGCTTGCGCCCCGGCAATGTGCGGACTGGTCAAAACGGTCCCCCAATCCACTCAGTCTGGTGTGGCTCTGATGATCGGATCGAACCCGCAGCACACCCGTGGGTCGAAGCAGAACCCGGGTGCAGTGTGCGCTCGTAGGGCGCAGTTCAATGAAAACGGCACCTGGTTCCTCCTGAGACTGCCCGGGAGACAGTCTATAATGGCGGGTGCGGGCGCCCAGTGCAGCCACTCGTCCAGATCAGAGCTGTGCGCTGCTGGTCACCGGGAAATTTCTCCAGGTAATAACTGGGTGTTCCTAGGGTTTTCCCACTTGATTGTCTCACCGTAGGAGTTCCGCTCACCTGGCATTCACAATGCTGGCGTTTTAGGTCCCAGAGTTCAATCTCCTGGTCGCCGCGTTGTTTCTGCTCTCCTACTCCTCAGACACAGTGTTCTCTCGTGGCAGCCATCTTGGATCTCCCCTCCTTGCTTCTTCTTGACAGGACACACCACCTCTCATCACAGGGCCTTTTGTTATCTCTACTGGTAGTAATAATTTCTCTTTGTTGTTTGCCCTTTATGGAGGTTTGAATGGGTATGGCCTGCGTAGACTCATGTGTTTGAATGCTTGGCCCATAGAGAGTGGCACTATTAGGAGGCATGGCCTTGCTGGAGTAAGTGTGGCCTTGTTGGAGGAAATGTGGGGGTGGGCTCTGAGGTCTCCTATACCCAAGCTATGACTAGTGTGCCACACAGTCTCCTTCTGCTGCCTGTGGATCTAGATGTAGAAATTTCACCTCTTTCTCCAGCACCATGTCTGCCTGCACACTGCTGTGCTTCTCACCATGATTATAATGGACTAACCCTCTGAAGCTGTAAGCCAGCCCCAGTTAAATGTTTTGTTTTATAAGAGTTGCCTTGGTCATAGTGTCTCTTCACAGCAATAAGCCCCAACTAAGATATCTATTATCACCTACATCAGCTTTAGCTGAAGCTTCACTCATGAAGTCCCATCTTAGTTCAGTCTTTAATAAAGGTAAGTCCCTTCAAAATTATTCCTATGCACCTGAGTTCTTTATATTTTAGCACTGGAAAAAAACCTACAGTATAAGTAGGTTAGTGAATAGAGTGTTCTAAGGATTAGTTATTTGTGGACCTCTTACATAGAGTGAGCCAGCAAGCCAAACACACACATGCACGCACACAGAGACAGATAGACAGAGAGAAACAGAGAGCATATCTGTATCTCTCAATTGAAATTTAAGTTGGTTACTGTATTGTGTCTGAAGCCAATCAATACACAAGACAAAACAAGGAGCCGAGATTTCAAGAGAAGAGCCCAACTTTCCTCAACATCAAGTATGATATGAGATTTATTTTCTAGAAACAAAGCATAAAGCTGTACTTTATTTTTGTACTTTATTTCACAGTGTGTATGGGAAGGAGGTGGAGACTGCTCTCAGTGTGGCCTGTATTTTTGGCACTCAGTTCTCAGCACCCTTCTGTTCCCTCGTTCTCAGATGGCAGATCGGCTATCTTCACCACAAACATCTCCCCCGTGGGAAATGACCACAAGATAGCTGTGCTGGATGGAGGACAGATTTCTACTCCTACTGGAGCTGAGGACTGATACAGCACTGTATTTCAAAATGTACATATAAACACAGATGAAAAACAAAACCACCACCAACAACAAACCTGGCATCTGGACACAGTGTTGGATGGCGCCATATGAAACAGAAAAGTGATAAGACCCAGGCCACACAGCTCAGGTGACAGGGCAGGGTGCTTGAAAACATGGATAAAGAGTGAGCATGTGCAATACTTAGTTTTGAGGGGTAGACTGTTTGGTTGTGTTCAAGGGAAGGTCACGCTGACTTCTCAGCTAACTAATGTGGTAGCAAGACTTAACATGACGCTGAGAGGCCTTGATCAAGTGTCTAAGAAAGGTAGCAGTGTGGAAGAGAAGGTGGGGGCCTTGAAGACATGGGTGCTCTTATCACCTAGTATAACGGTTAGCAAAGCCAGCACTTTCTTTCCGCGTACACACTTTAAAATATTCTCAGCAAAATTAACATCTTTCAGAAAACATCCTTCCTTGCTTCCTTCCTTCTTCCCCTCCCTCCCTTCTAGCAGAGTTTTTCTGTGTAGGCCAGGATGACCACAAACTCATAATCTTTTTGCCTTTAGCTTCCTGAGTGCTAGGATTACAGGTTTGCACTCTCATTCCCAGCTCAGAAACATGCTTTTATATCAATGTTATTTAGGTTAAAATAATCTAGTGTGTATTTATGGACTGATTTCTATTTATAAAGTAAATATATCATATGGGGTTTCCTTAGCTGACATGAAGGTGGCAGTTGTAACTGAGAGGGTCACAGCGGAGAGGCCGAGGCAGAAGGGAGCACACGGAAGCAGTCTGCTCCACCTTGGAGTCCTGCCCATTAGTTAGTGAGGCTGAGCATGCAGCCATCAGCCACTGGCACAGAGAAATGCAGCCAGACTGCTACCAACACTAGCCTGGGTGACACTATGACATCACTGTGTTTGGCAAGGGCTTGGGTTTATCATGGGAGGGATCTCCACTTTAAATATGTTACACAACTCTCATCTCTAACCAAAATCGCTCCTTCTTGGTTGATACTGTCAATGAAAACCCTGAACACTGCATTTATACAAGAGCAGCATATGTATGTGTTAGTCCCACAGCCACTAATGTGACTGTGAAAGCCTCTGAGTGCAGGGGTCTTAAGGTGGGATGGACAAAGACAGTAGTTAGTATCAAAACCATGCTGTTGTCATGGTTTCCAGCAAGTGCAGGCACACAGCCTGTGTACCTAAGGAAGAAAATGTTAGATTTATTTTCATTTTGATGGTCTGCCACTGAAACTTTTAATTGAAGCCAAACGTTGCTCTACACATGGGGCAGGAGAACAAGCAGAGTGGAGAGCTCTGTGCTGCGGCTGACAGCCTGGACCTCTTCCCGGCTACCCACGCTACTTCATCCAGCTTTTCAGGTATCATGAATCTTTGATAATTTAGGGCAAACACACCAGCAAGAGCTCCAAGCATACAGACACCCGGAGAAGCAGCCGCTTGACTCTTTCGCAGATATCAAAACACATATGCTGAATTCTAAAGAGGGTGATTTCACTGTCTCAATTAGTCTTCAGAGTGGAGAAGCTGCTCAGTGCTTATGTAAAATATAATATGCTGCAAGACACTATTTGTTACTTCACAAGTTTTTAACACCCCCGAGTCTAAGAACGCAGCCTGAAGCAGAAGCCATCCTAGGCATCTCCTCAACCTGAATGCTGTGCTCCTGGAGCTCTCGACGCCATCACACCTGCAGACCTGCGGGGACAGACGGCAACCCTGGCCTATTTGGCATTTGAAAATGGTGGATGGCAAGAGAATGTTAACGAAACGAGGTAAGTGACAGTTTTGAAAGTGAAGAGGAAGACCTTGTTCTAACGTTTACCTTCATTATCTTCTGAGCCTAGGGAGACAGGAAGCTGAAAGAGCAGCTCAGTCCATGGCCTTGAACTTTATAGGCACAGAATGATGCCTGACATCTGACCACACCCAAATCCTGGCTTGTGTCCCTCTCAAATGCTTAGGATACAAGTGATACCCAATCACACTGTTATATCACTTGATTCTTTTTCTTTCTTTCTTTTTGAGGTAGGGGTTTCTCTGTGCAGCCCTGGCTGTCCTGAAACTTGCTCTGCAAACCAGGCTGGCTTCGAACTCACAGAGATCCCACTGCCCATGTCTCCTAAAGTGCTGGGATCAAAAGTATGCATCAAGATGTCTGGCTATGTTGTTTGATTCTTAAAAGACATTAATATAATCATAGTAAATAACAATGTAAGGTAATTAGTAATATTGTTCAAAAAGATTGAAAAAGTTGATTTGGTAAAGAAAAAAAAAATCTCTTAGAACCTGGAAGGTTCAACTTGCGATGAAGCTACAAAGAACATTCTAGAGCATCCTTTTCCCTTACAGGTTGAGGTGCAATCATCCACAGAAAAGTCTTACTTGTTAGCAACCAGGCGCATGACAGTCCAGTCCTTGGGGAACATTTCTGGGCGTATCAATATTCGGAACACAGTAAAAATCTGCAGCAAGAAATCCTTGGATAAAGAAAAGAGAGATGGTTTAATTGTCAGCACAGACAGAAGGCGCTGCTGTTGCCTTTAGCACGCACCTGCAGAGAAGGGAATTTTACGCAGACGCCTCCCCGGGGAAGGGAGCCTGCACGTTTGCTCTCCCGCTCCTGTCCAGCCTAACTGCTCCTCCCCATCTCATTTTCCAGAACAGGGGAAATCATGTTTCACTCATCTCCACAAGCTCTACAAACATAGGTCCTGGAGACAACACGGAAAACTTGTTCCAGAAGATGAGCAGGCAAACTTTCCCCTTTCCTCCAGTACAGTGTCCTAAATGTTAGAACTTCTCAGCCCAGGAGCATAATAAATTGTCTGAGCTCAACTGAATGGTTGTTGAGATTGGGAAGGTGATTTTCACCGAAGAATCTCATATGATAAGCTGTGTTTTTAGAGGGCATTTTTGCAGAACTAAGAGGATGGGTGTGGATTTGGGGAATCCTTCATGCATCGCACAGAATTTCAAGGATGCTGTGTGCAGAGGTGGGCTAGTGACAAGTGCTTACCAGCATCAAGAGCATAGGCCACTCTGTGCACAGACACCAGGCCAGCGGGCAGCAGCATGTACTATCTGACAGCCCAGAAAGGTCCCCTTGCTCCTATGTTTTTTTGTTTGTTTTTGTTTATTTTTGCTCTTATTTATTTTAACTTAAGAGGTTTTTGTTTAGAGCTGGAGAAAAGGCTTGGTGATTAATCTCTGCTCTTGAAGAGGACGCGAGCTCAGTTCCCAGCACCCACATGTGCGGCTCACAATTGCCTATAACTCCAAGTCCAGGCAAGCTGATACCCTCTGTGGCCTCGTAAGTAACTGCACTCACGTGCACACACGCCCATACAGGTGCACGTACACACTCACATACACAACTAAAAATAAGATCTTTAAAATGATTAAAATCTGTTTGAAAGTGACAGAATTGCATTTTTTACCATGTACAGGCTAAGTCCAGTTATTAACAAATGCTTTGCTGTACATAGTTACCATCTTTTTGGTGTGAACACTTACACTTTTGACAGAAAGTTGTTGTCAGACATTTGGAATATGAGTTTTCAGACACATAATTAGCACTTCTTTAAGCATTACAAGAGACAAGACCCAAGATACTAACATACATGATACTTAAAGGAAGGCAAAAAGGGACCAGCCCATGCATCATAACAGAACCTGCGCTCTCTACCAGAAGAGACCAGCTCAGCCAAGTGTAGCTTAAGTTTATCAACTGGCAAACTTGAAAGCATTATTTTGTGTAACCTTAAGTGATTCTAGGAAAATACATTTCTCTAACAATCTGATAGACAGCAGCTCAAAACATTAGATTTGTATTTACAAAGCTAATAACACATCAAGTTAAACGTGTAAGCTGCTTGAATAAAAGATTATGCCTGTCACTCATATCAACAGAAGATGCTTAAAAACTGAGAACCATGTGGTCGCTCTCCAGTGTGTGTGTTTCTTTTTACACATTCTAACAGCTTCAATCAAGTCCACAAATATTTTGACAAGAATTTATTTCAGCTTCTTTGGCATCAGCACACATATGCTGATCTATAGACGCGGCACGTGGTCACCTGTCTTTACACAGGGATGAGCCACTAGAAGGACTGCAGTCACTAGAAGGACACGTCTCCCCTAAGGTATTCTACGACAGGCCACGTCATGTGGAGAGCTGGGAGTGTAGCTTAGTAGCGGAGTGAGGCTGGAGCAGATGTGAGGCCCAGGCACTTTGTTCTGGCCTGTTTTTGCACAGCAGGTCATTAGCATAATAATATTGTATGGAGTTCTTTTAAGAGCACTTCCGGGCATTACTGTAATCGCTTTCCAGCTAATTCTTCCGGGTTTCTGACATGATACACATCCTTGAGAAGAGGATTTTGCATCATCTTTCAAAGGTCTCCTACCTTATGCAATAAAATCACATGAGTGGGGAGTACAGTTGAGCTTCCCACAACACAATTAGGACTTTAAAAGTTCTGAACTTTCGTATTCTAACCATACAAGTTTCGTCAGCATTGGAAACTGGGGGAAACACGGTTGGCGGCATCAGGAACATGCGTGGAGTGGGGTGGGGAAAGCCTGGGCTGCTGACAGAAAGGTGGACGATGAGGACGCGCTCCAATCTTAGGGGCTAGCTGCTTCAGCTTGCTGCTGGGCCAAAGGGAAGGTTATGGCAGACGCAGGAGCTGGGGTTACATACCCTGGCTCTGTGTCTTCCCATTTGTCCATTGATCTCATAAAATACAAGGCGGTGGTGGCGGCGGCGGCGGCGGCGGCGGCAGCAGGTGAGACTGCACTCAAGCCTAGGTAGTCATATAGCACCTTCTCCCCGCCACACACCCTGAGGAAACTTTTTAGGTCTTCAAGTAGTTTTGTAAGGTACCCAGCTAATTATCATTTACATTTGTGAGACAAGACACATTTAATTAAAGAAAAAGAAATAAGGAGAATCAGAGGATCTAGATTTTAATTCTGGCCCAGGAATTAAATAAACAGCTCAATAACCTTGGGGATTTATTCAATATTTGAGGAGTTGAGCTCTCATACTTGGAAAACCTGAGGGTTTTGGGATCTCTTGCAGTTAGCGTTGTGAAAAATATTAATATAACGACTTACCTACTCATAGAGCAGCCTTCCGACTTTTCTAATGCTTCCTCTGACCACAGCGTGATAACCTGGTGACCACAGGGTGAT
Organism: Pachyuromys duprasi; assembly: GCA_028658305.1. Lineage (NCBI taxonomy): Eukaryota > Metazoa > Chordata > Mammalia > Rodentia > Muridae > Pachyuromys > Pachyuromys duprasi. Next base: position 3,131,015 of record CM053755.1, read on the forward strand.
AACCAGAGCACATTCCACTGTGATGCTGAGAGACAGGGTAGCTCAGCCAGCACTTGTGTATTGCCTTTTCTGAGACTGCATTTCACAGTAAGCTCCCGTAGTGTAGAGAGCAGGACCCAAGTGCTTAGGTAAAGAAGGAAGAGATGGTTTCCCGAGTCTTCCTCTTTCCTGCTCTAGAAACTGTCGCTTCCAGGTCTATTCTACCCTTCTTTTTTCCTATGTGGTGCTTTTGCGGCAGTGTGTACCAGCATTCTGCACACGTAACTTGCAGAGTCTTTTTATTCTATTGCAAAGAACATTTCTGTGTCCAAAGATTCTTACTTGGATTACACCAGGAACAAGGGTTTCACAGGGCACCATCTGAAAACGGGCATCCTGGCAGTTTATTTGGTTATGTAATATACACAATATGCTACCCTAACCGCTATCACTGTAGAGCAGGGTTCAACACAAAAAAGAAACTGGAAAGTGCTGCTTTTGAATTTTTTTTTTCTGTAACACAAGAAGCTCAGGAAAGAAAGTCTTCAAGAAAAATCTTCCAAAGCAAGAAAAGGCTCATGTTCAGGAAGAAAGGCAGAGAAGGTTTCTATGATTTAAAAAATTCTTTCCATTTGTTTACTTACAAATATTGGGTCCTTTACTGTGTGCCCAGTACTGGGTTAGATGCCAGGATCCCTGTTTAGTTAGGACACATTCTGTAGTTATGGAAATAGAAGAATTTAAGAAGTACTTGTGGGGTGCTGGAGAGATGGCTCAGTGGTTAAGAGCACTGGCTGCTCTTCCAGAGGTCCTGCGTTCAATTCCCAGCAACCACACGGAGGGTCACACCATCTATCATGTAATCAGATGTCCTCTTCTGGCGTGCAGGTGTACATGCAGATAGAGCACTCATATACATACAAGTAAATAAATATTGAGCCTGTTCTCCACCCTAGTTCCCCTACTTATCCCCCCTCTCCTACCCAGTTCCCTCTCTTCATCTCCTTTCGATGCTATTTTATTCCCCCTTCAGAGTGAGATTCAAGCTTTCTCACTTTGATCCTCCTTGTTACTTATCTTCTTTGGCTCTGTGAATTGTAGTATGGTTATCCTGTATTATATGACTAGTATCCACTTATAAGTGAGCACATACCATGTGTGTCTTTCTAGGTCTGGGTTACCTCACCTAGATATTTTCGAGTTCCATCCATTTGCCTGCAAATTTCATGATTTCCTTGTTTTTAATTGCTGAGTAGTATTCCATTGTGTAAATGTACTACAGTTTCTTTAGTTGAATGACTACAGTCATTCTTCAGTTGAAGGACATCTGGGTTGTTTCCAGTTTCTGAGTATTATGAATAAATCTGCTATGAACATAATTAAGCAAGTGTCTTTGCAGCATGGTGGAGCATCTTTTGGGTGTACGCCTGGAGTGGTACGGCTGGGTCTTAAGGGAGCAAGGGTGGGGACCAAATGTGGGAAAGCAGGGACGGGAGGCAGTAGAGCTGGGAGAGAGGTGGGAAGCTGATGGGTGGGGAACTCTGGGACAGGCTGGAGACCTGCAACAGAGTAGGCTCCTGGGAGGATATGGGGTGACTCTAGCCAAGACTCCCAGCAGTGGGAAATACGGAGACTGAAGAGGTCATCCTGTATTTCCAGGCAGGACTTCCAATGGAGGGAGGGAATTTTGACCCAAAACTTAGCCTACCAATAAGATGGGCAGGCATAAAGATGTAGCAGACTTTGAGGAAATGGCCAACCAATGCCTGGCCCAACTAGAGACTCACTTCATGGAAGAAAGCCAAGCCCTGTCACAATGGCATGCTGCTATGCTTGCAGATGTGAGCCAAGTTAACTGTCTTCTTGAGAAGCTCACCCAGCAACAGATCAAAAAAGTTGCTGAGACCCACAGCTAAACATTAGACAGAGATATGGGAATCTTGTTGAAGAGTTGGGGGAAGGACAGAGGGACCCAAAGGGAACTCCACAAGAAGACCATCAGAGTCAACTATCCTAGGCCCATGGGGGCTTATAGAGACTGAGCCACCAACCAAAGAGCATGCATGGACTGTACCTAGGTCCCCTACACTTAAGGAGCTGATGGACAGTTTGGTCTTCATGTACTTAGGAATATCCTGTCCTAAAGAGAACAATGGACAGGGCACTGCTAAGAACACACTTCTGCCACTTGAGTTATCTGTAGTCAGATGTGACCTTACATATTTGCTACAACGCTTAAAGGTCTAAAAGCTTTATAAGGGTTTGAATTCAATAAGGGGCATTAGTTATATTTACCACGTTAAAATTTGCACTCTCAAAATGGAATCTTGAAGTATGTCATATAAAACTATCTCCCAAGTATTCATCAATCTTTTCGAGAGGTAGAATTATCCTTCTGTAATCAATATATGCAAAGTAAGAGAAGTCAAAATGATTGTGTGGAACCAGGTGGCTTGCTAATGCAGGCAGAAACTGGGTAAGAAGACCCCTTTACTAAGCACGGATTTATGTTCCAGGCTCTGCGATTATGACACAATGACATGGCTTCCACTCAAGTGACCAACAGACACCGACAATATAGAAAACAAAACAACAACAAATCACCAAATCAGGGACCAGCACATTAGACAGGATGGACTATCTCCTCTGAAAGACTTCACCATAGATGTTTGGACAGAAGGGAACAACAGCAGTAACAACAAAACCCTCAAAACCATGCAGAAGAGTTACAGATGGTAAGCATGACTTCCTAGGAATGAACAATTTAAATGTCTGGACTGTGTTTTGAGATGGGGGGGATAAGGCTGGAAGGTAGGCAGAAGGGCACGATGATAAAGATGCCGGGCGTGGTCCAGCAGGCAAGGAGGATTGTTAGGACATTTAAAGTTGGATTAAGGTTGTTGTGGTGGTTGAGACACCTGTAATCTCAACACTTAGGAGGCTTGAGAAAGAGGACCATGAGCCCAACATCAACCTGAGGTGCCTAGCAAGTTCCAGGCCAAGCTGAGCTAATCTAGGCTAGCCTTGGCTGCATGACAAGATCCTGTCACAAGAAACAAAACAGATTGGCTAGAGGTTGGGTCTGATCTGTTTTGAAATCTCATATGTAGACAGTGGAAAGTTCCAGAATATGTATAATCTCATGCCTACATCAAGACCCCTGGGGCTCATTATGAAAGCGCATAATCAACAAAGAAGATTTCAGTGCTGCATATGAAATACCAAGGATATGGACAAAACTTTAGCCCCCAGTACAAGGTGGGCGTATAATGAAACACTACCAACTGCAGAAAGAAAAAAACACTTAATCACTACCTACTGACTACTTTTGTTCATTTTTTAAAAATGTAATATTCTACTGAAAAAAAAAATGAAACACTATAGGCGACCAGCTCTTAGGTTTCTGCTCCCTCCCACACAGTGCTCTGACACTGTGACTCATGCCACTCACACACAAGTACCTGAGGACCAAGAAGAAATGGCATCTGTTCAAAAGGCTCAGAGCCACTTCAACAATAGCCCTACAGGCAGCCAGCTTCTTTAACCACAAATGGAGCTAAAGCATTATTAGTCTCAGTTGTTGCCCGAGTACTGCATTCTTCTAAAATTCAGTTTGATTTGGAGAAGTGTTTGGGATAAACTAAGACAAATCTTTCTCTGACCTGGCAAGAAAAAGGGGAAAGAAAGGGACTCCGGGAATAAAGAATAGCAAGAATATCCATTTGAAATCTAAGCACGTAATTTGTCATTATCAATTTCAAATGTATATATCCCAAGACTCAGCAATATGACTTCCAGATCTATGAACCAAAATAAATGTCTTTCTCAATTATGCAGTCTCAGGCATTCTGTTACAGCGACAGAAGATGGATTAAGTCAGGAAGCCGACTTCTGCTTACCTCTTTTAAAGACTTACGAGTTATTTGAAATTTTAGCATACAATCCAACATTGGTATACATTTTCATCAAATAGCACTGTACTTGGCACTGCCTTATAGCCACTTTGTTAAATTTCAAACCTAAATGTAGAACTAGGAACATCCAATGATCCTCCGTTTGCTAACTAGAAACACTTTAGTGCATTTAAAGAGGTGATGAAGGAAATTCTCAGTAACATGAGGACAAATACTGGCTTACTGAAGTTCAGGGTAACACTGTCCTTAGGTAGCTGACCAAGGAGCTAAGGACATTCATGGGATTCCTTAGCTTTGCACTTAACTGGGAATAATGGCATCAATCAACCTTTAAAGATGTGGAGGATGAACTATAACAGCTCAAGGGGGCTCAGAGGCATGCATGGCTTGAGGTTCGAGGTTGCCATTATTGTTTATAGAAACCACATTAACTGGGTAAAAAAAGCGAAAGGCTCATGTGATCTGAAGAGGAGCCTGGGTATTCACACTCATTAATAACAGTAATGTATGTTAATGTCTCTCCCTCTCTCTGTGTGGGTTCAATGAAACTTTTTTTTTGGTAAAAATTAAGCAGTTAGGTCAGACTTGGCCATGAACTACATCTGCCAATCCCTAGAAACATGCTGCAGTGAGCCAGAGCCAACCAAGATCCCCGAGAAGTTAGCAGATGGCAGAAGGGTGAGGGAAGCTCACCTTTCCTAGTATAAGATTGAAAAAGAGGAAACTGGAGAAAATGCGAATTAGAGCTGTTGACTTGATTTACTGAAGGCCAATTTTCTAGTGTCAGCTTACCAGGGCTCAGTTTTGTGCCAAGCTGAGGTAGCCTTAGTTGAGTCCCTTAAAACTCTCTTGCAATAATTTCCAGAGGTGATAACATTGATCTCTGGCCCCTTATCTGAAGTCCTTAGCATCAGAGGTCTTTTAGAAATCAGCGTTTTATGACTTCAGAGAGCTGATGTACAACATGACACCATGTGTTACCCTGAAGCTCTCCAGTTAGGTCTGCAGTAGGATGCACCATTTCCTCTGGAGGAATGCATAATCTGGGTGAGATTTTTGGTGCCAAGTGGCTTATAAGATAAAGCATTTTAGAGCCCTTTTAGATTTTGATATCACAATAGAGACCTGAAGACCTCTGACAATAAATACTGTTTATACTTAACTATAAAGCAAGACCATTGATGTAAGTGATTAATTCCAACTCATTTACTCGGGGATCTTGTGGGCCAGCCCCTTACTATCTGTCTTTATCTATCTCTAACCAGTTATAATTACTAAACATCTTTCTCTCAGCCTCAGGTACATATAAATATTCCCCAGACATCCAACCTCTGTTTCAGCAGCCACTTGCTTCATTCTTGAAAATGACAAAGATCTATCCCATGACATCCGTTGCTCATTCTTCAATCCATGATGGTATGGCTCCCACTTACAATACTACAGCGGAACTGCACATCTGGTCCTAGCATCCGTGGTCCTCTGCATCATTCACTAATCCTTGCTCCTTGATACTTCTGACTCTACACACTCCTGGATGCTCACATTTACTCCTGAAATATCAATTATTTATAGGCTGATAGTACCCAAATCTATAACTGTAGTCCATCCCTCTTTTGTGAACATTACATATTATCTACTAAACATTTCCTTTTCAATATCCCTTAAGTGGCTAAACTCGGACTAAAACCTGATTTATTTTGCTCCCAAACCTGCACATTTACTCCATCTTTATCTTCATTCTGTAAATTAGTACCAACAACCTCCTAGTGGTTAGAAAGCCTAGAAAGAGCCAACTTCCTTTTTAAAAACTAAACAAACAAACAAACTAATCAGACCCTGAGCTGGAGTTACAAACAGCTGTGAGCTTCCTGGTGTAGCTGTTGGGAACTGAACTCAAGTCCTTCGAAGAGCTGTAGGTGCTCTTAATATCTCAGCTATTTCTCTAGGCCCCTCCTTTACCTTCAAAAAAATTTAAGGGTTGGAGAGAGTTTTAACATTTTTTTTGATGGGTCATTAAGTCCTGTTGATTCAAATTCCCAAATTTATTAGAACTCTGCCTCTATTTCAAGCTTCCTAGTACACTTTCTATTGCTATGATTAAGACCATAATGGAGAGGAAAGGGTTTAATTTAGTTTACATGTGATAGTCTGTCATTGAGAGAAGCCAAGGCAAGAACTCAAAGTAGGAAATGGAAGCAGAAACCAACAGAGGAACATTTCTTTGTGGCTTCCTCGCTGCGGCTTATTCAGCCATCTTTCTTATCTAGGCCAGGTCCACCTGCTTAGGGACCATACCACTCACAGTGGCTGGGGCCCTCCTACACCATTAACAACTTAAAAGCTGCCCCTTAGACATTGACCACAGACCAATCTGACCTGGCCACTTTCTCAACTGAGGTTTCTCTTCCTAGGTGACTCTGGCTTCCATCAAGTTGACAGCTGAAACTAACTCTGACACTCAGCACAGTCATTTCTAGCTTAGATTACCACAGAAAATTCTTTACATGGTTCTGTCTCCTGTTTGGGCCTTGGCTAATCCATTTTCAATTGTGAAATCAGACAAATGTGATCATATAACTCCCTTCTTTTTTTTTTAATTGCATTTCAACTTTATTGCTTTATTTACATTTTAACCTTTTGAAACATCTACTTGGCGCATAATCAAGACTTGTCCATTTATCTGTTATTTCTATAAATGGGAGAGCTCTGAGAGGGCCTGTGGTAGCTGCTGCTGGGGGTCCCTTTGCTATTACTGGATTGCTGGATATTTTGATGAAGGCTGGACTTAGCCCTAGGAGCCTAATGGCCCTAATCATCAGAAAGTAGTCTAAAGAGGTCTATGTCCCCTTTCCCCTCTAACCATTTTTTTTCTTTTGTCTAGCTAGTGTTGGAGGTTTGAAGGGTGGTAGATATAAAAGCCCAACAAAATAGCCAAAAAAATAAAATATGCCTACACTCTTACCACAACCTCTCTTCTCTCTCAGATCTATTCCTCCTCTTTCCCTTCAGAAAAGAGCCTTCCAGGGATAGCAACCAGCCATGGCATAAACAGATACAGTTAGAGTAGGCACATACCCTCATTTGACGGTTGGATGACACAACCGGCAGGATCTCTCCCTTCTTAAAATTCCATGCCTTTAAAATAAAGCCCGTATCCACCCAGATCTTTAGGTCTTCTGATACTGTTTCTCAAGGCTTTATATTCTAGCCAAACACCTAGGGATGTGCCCTCAGAGCAATGAACCGACTAGAGCTTTAAACACCAAGAAATTTAAACCTCAGTGGCTGGATGCTGGGAAAGTCACATAAAACAAAACAAAACAAACAAAAACCCCCAAAGAATCCAATAAATGTTTAAAAAAGAAAAACAAACAAAACCAAAATCATTAATGTGCTGTCAGGGCATTGCAGTGACATTTCATTCACTTGCTCATTTAGCCATTCATTTCACAGTGCTGGGGAACGGGCCCAGTCCCATCTGAATGTTGGGCAAGAGCTTTTCCTCTAAGCTGCATCTGCAGCTCAAGCTGCAGGTTAATTATGAGCATAGTTCCACATCTACACTCAGCCAAAACCTCCCTTGGAAAGCTTTCTGTTTCTACTTTCCATACTTTGATGAGATGTGATTAAAATCTGATGAAATGTGATGAAAATCTTACTCTAAAATATTGGCTAATAGCTTTGTTTAAGTAAAAAAACAACTCAAGAGCCAATATAGAAAAGATCTGTTAGGACAACTGAGAAAATGCACAGCTGAATGGGAAGAGGTAAACAACTACCAAAGGACCATTCTGAACAGAGATGTTGAAGTACAGGGAAAACAAAAGGAGAAAAAGCATGAATAGCACTTACCCTTAGCTCTTCTTTTGTATTGAAACTATTCAGAAGTTGCTGATAATGTCTATCTGTCATTTGTCGTAATAGGGAAAGGAGACAGGCAACAAATTCCCCCTAGGGGAAAAAAAAAACAAATTTTAAAGGAAGGGCATAAAAAACATCAATAACAGTATGAAAGTATGCACTGGTCTCAAAGAGAAGACTTCACAAAGTTGCAATGATTTCAAATTTAACCTGTGATGTCCGTTTTTTTTTTTTAATCAAAGACAGGGTTTCTCTGTGTAGTCGTGGTTGTCCTGGACTTGATTTGTAGAGCAGGCTGGCCTTGAATGCACAGAGATCTGCCTGCCTCTGCTTCCCTGCATGCTGGGACTACAGGGGTACACCACCACACCTGGCTGTCTTCTTAATCTCTGCTATGTTCACATTCCTTTTCTGAATTCACAAGATCCCCTTCAACTCATCAGCACACTGGTCTTTTGACTCACCAGGCAAAAGAAGCCATGCATAATGTTGGCTTCACTCTCCCTCTAGGAAATGGTTTTTACTTAACAGTCACGCTTTGTGTTTGAGCTCTATGTACCTGATTCCTATGACATCCACATGAAATGAAAAAGCAAAGTGCACATGCCATCCTTAGATTTGGAGCGCGCCATAAACTGCTAAAACTTGAATTTTCTAATACACTTCTAACTTGAAACTATCGTTTTTAATGCAACCATTTTTACCTTACCTTCTTCTAAACAGAGAAATTATATGAAGCGATGCAAGCACAACAGGAGAAGCAGCGCTGGCTAACAGGCTGCACACAGCAGCTCACTGTAATTGGGAGACTGGTTTGCGTATCACATGAAAACTGGAGACTGAAAGACCCAAGAAGTAGATTCTGCAGCTCAGGCAGCGGGGCTAGCTCCTCAAATGTCTTTCTGCCAGTTTCCACAAGAACCTCTAGAACACAACTTAATGGTTAAGTCACAGAAGTCTGAGAGTCATGTCTCTTTACGTGCAGCAGTTCTGCTCTGTTTCCTAACTTGGCATGACGTGGACGGCCACCAGGGTGAGCTCCCACTGCCATGGAGACCCAGCCACCCTGCCACACCTTCCCCATCAGGTAGGCTGCATTCCTCAGATATCCTGAACCCAAACAAGCATTTCCTCCTACAGACTGTTTGTTAGGCATTCTGCGACGATATGAAATAAGTGATTCTGCAAAAGCCGCAGAATGGCCAGCTACCATGACAGCTGCAGACACTGGTAAAGCCTCAAGCCATGCAGCTTCCGAGGACAGCAGGAGCAGCAAAGGGCTGGCAGGAGCTGCGTATTGAGCAGCCATTGCTGGGATGGTGGCTACAGCAGTGAGAGACAGCTGAGAAGTCATGATTGCAGCCCAGGGGGCACGAGAGTAGTGAAGCTGAGACAAGGGGAGAGGGAGTGGAAAGCAGAGGCTGGAGAAGAGGAGGCTGCCGAGGCCCAGGAAGAGAACTGCAAGCTACGCCACTGACAAGGCTCCAGAGAGCTGTCTTTATGGCAGATGGGCTCAGGCTGGCCGCGCCCAGATGCTCTAACACTGCACACACACGAGGGCTAAGGCGGCCTGACTCCCCAGACATACGGAGGCAATCTGAGGACGAGGAGTCCCCTAGCTGGGACTCGCACGAGAACTGGAACACTTCGGGAATCCCCTGCTACTGCCCCCAGCTGCCTGTTGCTGCCACTGTCCATCAAATGCTGAGGATCAAGTGCTGCCCAGGGCCAGCACTTGTGGAGCTTCTCCTCGGTGGGCATGGTTTCCATCTACACAGAGCAAGATGACCTCAGCCAGCTGGACAACAATAGGGGATGGAGACGGCACACTAACTGACTTTTGAGTGCTGGACATGTTCATTATCTTATTTATTGTAATGGATCTTAAGTAAACATAAGATAGCAAGTTGTATTTTAAAAAATATAACATTTATCCTATTTCAAATTTATTGTAGTCCACATCAACAAAAACTTTGTAAAAGGCATTGCCAACACTATGATTTATGGTAAGACATGTATAAGTTACTATACTTTGCATTGTCAAGTTCATTCTTCATTAGAGTCTTGTTGGAGGGACACTGTCGAACAGACAATCTGGTTTCACAGCTAGCAAATGGCAAAGCTTGGATGTGAATGTCATGGCTTTGGTTCTAGAAGCCTGTACTTAGTGGCTTTCTTTTCTACTTTCAGATTGATTTTATGTAAGAAACACACTTGGATTGAAGGGGCAGGGTTAATGGTTCATATATAAATACATAAGAACCTATCTAATGATAATACTGTTCAATGTATTATGTCTTGTCTTAAAAGGCAAATTAACTGGTAGATGTTCAATCAGTTTTTCTTCTTGGTTTCTCATATAGTATACAAAATATTCTAACTCATTTGCCACATTATTAATATACTTAAATACTTATTCCAATACATCCTATAAATACCAAAATACTATTAAGTTTGAGAGACTACACATTATAGATCATTTTAGGAACAAGAATAAAAAATTGCAAAAAGACCTTCAGCAACTTATTATAATCGATGTACATAGATGAACTCTGAATTCAAGCTATTAATGATGTTTGTTGTATCTGAGCTAGACTCACTGAAAATAACTTATCATTATGGCATATAATTTCTGGCACATTTATGATACACTATTATTCTCAACACTTACAATTCCCCATCATTTGCCCACATAATCTATTTTGGAATTTCAAGTCCTTGTCCAGAAAATTTGATGTCTTATATTTTACTTCTATCTTTTTTTTTTTTACTATAATGTGATTTTCTTTACTTTTAAGATACTTTAATAAAATTTTATGATTTCTCATAATTTGTTTAAAAATAATAGTTTAAAAAATCATTGGCCAAGATTCACTTTAAGATTCAATAGTCTTCAGCAGCTTGTAACCATTTTGTGTGTAGAATACAATGTGTATTTCTATCAATAACGGTCAAGAATATTTTATGTCTACATCAGAAGTCTTCAGAAACATCTATTAAACATGTGCCTGTGTTTTGTTGTTGTTGTTGTTTTGTTTTTTGTTCAGGTATTTCCTAGACAATGCTACCCTTAACTTTCTTACAAACCAATAACAGTACCTGAAGACTTCAGACAGGCATGCGAGAGAATCTTAAACAGGGCCAGTGTCGAGCTGAGTCACCCACTACGCATGCTGCTTAACACAGTCACATGCAGAGAAACATTTACACATTGTAGACAATTCCAGTAGACAATTAGTTGAGGATGTGAGACAAACGGCCATTTATGTTGCTTTATAAAATATGCTATGTACAATTAGATGTTAAACAATTACAATGCTACACTTAATTTTCTAGCCAAAAAGTATTTTAAACTTAAAAAAAATAATTGTAGAAAAACAAAAGGAACACTTTTTTTAAATAGTAAAAATAAAGCTTCTAGCTAGTTGCATATATCTTAAATCCTAGCACTGGGGAGGCAGAGGCAGAGGCAGGTGAATATCTGAGTTCAAGGCTGGTCTGGTCTACAGAGTGAGTTCCAGGACAGCCAGGGCTACACAGACAAACCCTGTCTCAGAAAAAAAAATAAATCAAACAAAACAAAACAAGAAACAAACAAACAAAAACCCACTATTGTCTGGTATTATGACCCTGGAAGTAGTCCTCATGCTGGGGTTTCTAGGAGGCAAGACATCAGCATGCTGTCAGAGCTCTGGAAAATGCCATTCTGTCATGCTTCTAGAAACTGATTTCTTTACAGTGTGCTCATTTAGCAAGGGCACTGAGTTAGGCATGTGTCTGTGAGAACTACCAGGTATGCACTGTAGAAAAGCCATGTGGAAACTCCCTGCTCATACAGCCTATCTTTATGGAGAATGAGGAGGTGTTGCCTAGATTGTCATGTTCAGAGACAGCCTGCTTTGTGAATGATCAAAGTGTTTCTTACAACAGAATTAAGGTACAGCCATGTGACTTTGCATCAATGGTAATGTTAGTGTAAGCTGCTGCTGAAACAAAAACTAAGGCTAGAATTTATTAATGGGGACACTGTTTACATGCTCTTACAAATTCAACCAAATCCTCAAATTAGCTTTGTGATAAGAATAAGTACTTTCTGTTTTAAACATAAAGACACACTTAGAAAATTAGTCCCTTTATGAATTTCCTACAGTTATCAAAATAGAAAAGAAAGAATCAAACCAGGTCTCCCTTAGTATGCTAAAAGTTTGTCTGAAGGCTTAAAACCAAGGTTGCCAAGAAACCTGGATGTATTTCATAAAAAAATTTTGTCCCACTAACTTCAAGAGTTTTGTTCTTCACACAGCGGAGATAACATCCACTAATTTGGAGGCAGATTCTCTTAATCTGATTGTCTATCTGTCTGTCTGTCTGTCTACCTACCTACCTACCTTACTATCATCTAACTAAATATCTATCTAATCTATCATCTATCTAAATATCTATCTAATCTATCATCTGTCTAAATATCTATCTATTTACCTACTACCTATCATCTATCTTAATATCCATCTATCATCTAATCTATCATCTATCTATCCATCCATCCATCCATCCATCATCTACCTATCATGCATGCCATGTTATGCATGTTGAAGCCAGAGGACAATTTGTGGAAAATGATTTTGTCCTTTCACAATGTGGGTCTTGAGGATCAAGCTCAGGTCCTTAGAGATCATGGGTAGGTCCAGAGTCACTCAGAGACCTCCACCCTCGGGTGTCAAGGAGGCCAGAGGATAGTCTTCCACTGTATCTTCACATATGTTGTCACCTGCCTTCTTTCTCCCTAGCTGAGGGTATCACATAAATCCAGCCAAAACAAAAGCCTTACATAAGACCCAGAACCACATAATACAGAAACATTTAGATTTTAAAAGAAAATCATTCAAGAATCAAGATTTCAAATCAAATGAAACAAGACTAATGACAAATGTCAACGTCAAGAGCAGAGGGCACTGGAATGATGCGGCACATAAAAACCAAGGCAAAAACAGTCCACGGGTCTAAATTTCAGTTACACAATTGTAGTAGCCTGAGGAAAAATATGACTAGATAAAAGTGTTCTTAAACAAAATCAAATCATGGTTCACCAAAGGAAAATTTAATAATCTGGATGTCATTAGGATGAGAAATCTTTGCTTTTGCAGTCTCTGCTGGGGGACAGAAAACAAGCTGCAGGGGGAGGAGATACAGAAACAATGATCACACCTCGGCAGGGAGAGAGCCATTTGGCTGGAAAACGGTGCAAGGCATGAAGGCTCCTCTTAGAAGGTGATGTGGACGGCAAGAGGGTGAGCGAAAATATGTGCAGGGTCAACGCGAAGTGTCAGGAAAAAGGAAATTAAACCCTCAGTGAGAGGGGGCTGCACAGCTCTCAGAATACACCCAGACACATACACAGGCACACAGGAAACGTAACACCACATGCTGACAAGGGTGTTGAGAGATTACATCATACTATGTACAGGTAGGAATGTAAAATGACTTTGCCACTGGGGGAAGAAGTTTGGCTGTTCCTTAGAAAACTGAGCATGAAGCTACCCTGTGATTCGGCGGCCAAATACCTGGGAATTTCTGGTGAAAAACTGGAGAATGATGCCCATGTAAAATCTAAATAAATGTAGTGTTAATACTAGCTTTTTCAACACTACGCAAACTCTGTAAATAACCCCACAGATCATACTGTGGTATAAGGGCACCATGGAATAATACTCAGTAATGAAAAGGGTAACAGGGTATACACAACCACCTGGACGAATCTTCACAGAACTATGCTGGTTTTTTGGTTTCTTGTTTGTTTGTTTGTTTGTTTGTTTTAAGCCAATTGTAAAAAGTCACCTGTGCTAAGATTCTATACATAGAACTTAACCATGGAGCCATCTTTCTAGTTCTGGGATCCATCCATCCATCCATCTATCTATCTTTTTCCTTCCTTCCTTTTTTTTCAAAATTATATATATATATATATATGTATTTATATACATTATATGTATACAAATATATAATTTAAAATCTTAGTTTATTAAGATAGTTTAACTTGTAGCAGCGATTTGGATGAAAAATGTCTCCCATAGGCTCACATATTTTAATATTAGTCCCCAGATGTTGGCGCTGTCTCGGGGCACTATGAACCTTTTCAGAAGTGGAGGCTGAGAGGAAGAGGTATATCACTGAGGGCAGGTGTTGAGAGTTTGTAGCCTCATCTCACTTCCATTTTTTTTTTCTCTCACATAGGAAACAAAGAGAAGCCATAATATTTACACAAAGGACCTGTAATGTTAGAAGGAATGCCCTGACAATATTATGAGACAAAGAACCTCCAAAGATACCACTGAGTTTGTATTGTGTTGCCCATTTACAGCTAGGCATGGAGCCTGCCCTTAAGAGAGCTGTTTCCCCACTGAGACTCCCTAGGCGATGACTAATTTTTAATTTGCAAGTGTTCATCAGATGGAGACAGCTTCCAGGTTAGGAATGGGGGCATCTGTCCATCTCTCCCCTCAGTTCTAGTACCCGCTTGGTGCAGACCTGTGCAGGCGCTGTGCACGCTGTCCCCGTCTGCATGAGTTGGTGTGGGCTTCAGTTCTGCTGCATCTGAAGCAGATACCTTTTGATACCTTAGTGTCCTTTATCATCTCTGGCTCTCACACTCATTCTGTTTCTTCTTCCGCAAAGTTCCCTAAGGATCCTAGACCTCTTAATTTTTAAATAAAAATGAAAATTATTTGCATCTAGACTTTAACATTCTCAGCACCACAGCGAAATCTGTGAAGCTGACAGCAAGTGCTTAATTAACGCTTGTGGACATAGTTTACAATATTAGAGTGCCTACGGCCACACATGATATCTCTTGCTTAGAACAGTACTGTTCTATGTGTACTGAAACCTTGATGGTAAAGCACTTGCCTACCACATGTGAAGCTGCAAATAAACAAAGCATATATGTATAAACACATGCATACTGTAAAGATGCATATTCTAAAATATCTGACATATTATTTCTTAATACTTTTCCAGAATCACATTATGTTAGTATCCTAAGACAGTCAAGTTCAAAAGCTCCTTGGAATTTGCCAAACCAAATCTTTTGATTTACCACTATCAAACTGAAGAATGAGAAGGTCAAGGTCCTGACAAGTCAGGGTGAAAAATCCAGGATTTGCACATAGGGCCGCTGATTCCAGTTGCTTTTTCCCCGTGCCTTGTTCTTTAGACAAGTTGGAGAATTAAACATTACCAAGTTGATTGGGGGTATGAAACCCATAGATTAACTTAAATTTAGAAAAGCAAAGTACCAAAGTTGCACTTCTGAAATTCAGACTTGCTTGTGATAGCATTTGCCTACAGACTTCCTAGCTTAGTTTCTGTATAGTGAACACACCTCCTGTGCACTAGCAACGCTCACAGCTCGTCGCAGGGACCACACTTCCCACGGGCACACTACAGCTTACTGCCAAGGGGAATGCAGCTATAAGAAGACAACCAGGCCCCTACGTGAGCCTCGTGCTCTTGGTCTTACAGTGACGTCCTGGAACTGCAGCCGCATGGCAGAGCTGGATGCTTGAGGCCGACTGGTGATCTCCAGTATGGTCCTGAGCAGGATGTCCAGCAAGCTGGCCACGATCACGTCTATTTCCTCCAGCACGGACTTTTCCTTAGGAGAAAACAAAACAGTGTCCTCAGGAGACCGGCGCTGCACACTCGGCAATCTATCCTCAAACCCAGAATCAAAGACTCAGGGAACTCAAGACAAGAAGAGATGTAGACCTCAACTGAAAAGAATGGGCTCAAGGAAAAGCAGAGCTTCCCAGAGTCAATGTCTCACTCCAAAGCACACCAATTGGCCACGCAATGTAAGGCTGACATACAAACAAAAAAGGTGCAGCGATGTTGTGTAAAACACCAATTCTGTGGCCAGCCCTGCTCTAAGGAACCCGTGGCCTTGGGCGACTCAGGGAGCCGCTCTGGGCTGTCGTCTTCTCTCACAGACGATCTCCTTAAGACCTCACTGTGCTTACACTGAGGCCTGTCAGCATGGCGGCCACACAGACCATCTGCCAAGGCTGGCTCCACAGAAGTGGGTTTCTAAAAGCCTCCATGTAACATTAGGAACTGGAGAGCCATCTAGATGAGTCCCCTCGGTCCCTGAGGGCCCTGTAACCACAGGGCGGTCTGCTCTCCTGAAGTGGCTGAAACTCTCCACACTCCAGGACTCCACAGGAAGTATCCCTGCACTGCACTGCAAAGAAGACATGGGTTCTTAACATAATCGCATGGGGAAAACTTCTGTGCACAATGGCTCCCGCAAAGATACTTTCAGAAAGTATACTTTGAAGCAACCTATTGGATATAGGATATTATATATACATTTACATACATACATATCCATAAACATACATATACAGATAATATTAATGATAAACTTTACAACTTGAAAGAAAACTCCCCAAATTTCCCCCGTGATCTTGTTTCTCTTCTAAATTCTTTATGAGTTAAGTCCTAATTTAGCTAAAACCTGACTGCAATTTCGAAATTTAAATAGGGGAGAAAGACAAAGAAATCATCTCTAATCACTGTTTGCTTTCTGTCTGTCTTGTGACCTGGCTAGCTGTCGCTCGTGGTGGCTTTACCCTGTCAGAACCATCCAGTCAGGCCTGGCTTGTCCCTTTGTGGTCAAATGGCCAGAGAGAGAGTTTCAAGGCAGGGCCCGCGCCTTCTCCCTGTCCTCACTGCTCTAGCTCAGTCCTCTCTCCACTGGCCTGCGGTGACAGCGAACTGCCCCCTGCTCGGCATGCTTGCAGGTCACACCTGCCTCCACACCAGCAGGGCGCTCTCTCCCCCTTCTCCCGGCCATTCCTGGCCTGCTCTTCAGAAGCAGAAAGAAGGGGGAGCACTGTTCGGACTTTCCTGCAGAGCTGGAGAGCCCACAGGCTCAGCACTCACTTTCAAATTCTCTGTGACCTGGTGCCGATGAGCCCAGTGTTTAATTGACCGCTGCAGGCTGACAGGAAGAGAACAGACTTCCTTCCTGTTCGGATTTTGTATCAGACTCCTGAGCTGAGAGCAGCAGTCCCAGACATTGTTCCCTTTATTTATTTTTATTAATGAAAATTTATTCACTTTGTATCCCAGCTGTAGCCCTGCCCCCTCCCCTCCCAATCTCAACCTCCCTCCCTTTGTCTTCTCCTATGCCCCTCCCCAAGTCCAGTGATAGGGGAGGTCCTCCTCCCCTTCCATCTGACCTTAGTCTATCAGGTCTCATCAGGACTGGCTTCTTTGTGTTCCTCTGAGGACTGGTAAGACTGCTCCCCCTTCAGGTGCTGGTGATCAAAGAGCCAGCCCATGCCCATGGCAGCTCAGTGTTCAAGGGGGTTCCCCAATAATAGGAACATTGTTCCATTTATAAGGAAGCACCCCATTGTTCTCACTCTGTGCTGCACTAATAATATGCTGTGTCAAGAGTCAGACAAAACAGAAATCCTCAGTGTCATAACAGACTATCGTTGGGCTGTGTGAATGTTCTACTGCAATGTACTCCTAGTGTCCTGAGGGCTGTCCTTTCCTTCTGTAATCTCCACGGGACCAGGCCCAAGGGCCATGGCCAAGTTCTGAGCCTTATCATGTGGCCCGGAGCAGGCCCAAGCCACCATACTCTGCATGCAGTAATTTATTTTTGCCACAGAGCACGTTCATCTCATCAAGATTAAAGACACATGTGGGAAGCTTTGAGATTGCTAATTTTTCTCACTTGGTATTCAGTTCTTCCTTGAAACACAACTTTAGGAAGCCAGGTTATTCAAGGTTACACTAATTCCACAGTTTTGTTTTGTTTTGTCTTTGCTTTTTTAATTCCTTCTAAGGAAACCCAAGAAGTCCAGCCTGGCTGAAAATGAGAGGCATGTCTCTGAGTGCTTCTCCTTGGAGCGACTTCTCTGAAGACATTTAAGATGTTATTTGCAGAAGTCGTTCAAAGAGAACAACACACTATGACCCGCATGTACTTACTGAGCTGTTTTTCTTGATGAGGCAGAAGACGTTGCTAAGGATACGTGCGCACATGATCAGGTCCTTCTGTTCTTGCAAGTGAATGTGGAGGTGATGCAGCACAACAGGCAGGAGAATGCACCGCGAGTCTGCGAGAGAGGAGCAGCAGGGTCCCACCGGCCTCAGCCGAGCCCTCGACGCCTTAATTCTACTGTGACTGTCAGGGTCCCACCGGCCTCAGCCGAGCCCTCGACGCCTTAATTCTACTGTGACTGTCAGGGTCCCACCGGCCTCAGCCGAGCCCTCGATGCCTTAATTCTACTGTGACTGTCAGGGTCCCACCAGCCTCAGCCGAGCCCTCGACGTCTTAATTCTACTGTGACTGTTAAACTATGAGCACATGCTATTATAAGGGTAGTGCTGTTATGAGTTTTATACTGAAAAAGCAGCACTTCGTCCCAATGCACCATTCCGTCAGTATGGAGGCCTCTGCTTCCTATCTTTCCTCCTCCTGAGGGTGCTTCATCTCCGCATTTCTAAGTCAAATGCTTCTCTTGCTGTTCTCTGCCCTACTCCGAGGCAGACCATCCACGGTGTCTTCCTATGGTAGGAGGGCTGGTAGCTTCTAACCTCTCGCCCTGCTCCTCGGTTTCTCAAGAGTTACAGCACAGCTTCTGGTTAACATTAGAATCATGCTCTCATTCTACCATTGTGATTGCCAGTTCCTGCTACAAGACCCTATTTCTGCTTTGTTTTTCTCTTTCAGCATTCAGAGTTGCTGAGGAATTATTGTTATCCTTAGTATTTGTGTATTTAATACTAAGTACCTTGCCTTGGCCCTTTCAACCTGTACAGCATTGGTTCTCAACCTGTGAGTTCCAACTCCTTTGGGGGTTGAATGACCCTTTCACAGGGGTTGCCTAAGACCATCAAAAAACACAAATATTTACAATTATGAGTGTTAACAGTATTAACATTACAGTTATGAAGTACCAGCAAAAATAATTTTATGGTTGTGGGTTAGGTCATACCATTAAGAAGGTTGAGAACCACTACTGTAAAATGTCTTTTACTGACTTTCTTCCATTTGAGACTTCAAATATATTCTAAAAGTATGTGGTAGTTTGAATAGAAATGGCCCCCAAAGACTCATGTGTTTGACTTCTTGGCCATAGGGAGTGGCACTAGGAGCTGTGGCCTTGTTGGGGAATGTATGTCACCGTGGAGGTGGGCTTTGAGGTCATACATGCTCAAACTATGCCCAGTGTGGCTCACAATCCCTTCTACTGCCTGCAGATTAAGATGTTAGCACTGTCAGCTCCTTTTCCAGCACCATGTCTGCCTGCACACCGCCATGCTTCCCACCATGACAATGGACTGACCCTCCGAAACTGTAAGTCAGCCCCAGTTAAATGCTTTCCTTTATAAGAATTGCTGTGGTCATGGCGTCTCCTCACAGCAGTGAGACCCTAGCTATAGCATGACTCTCTTGATCTTGCCTTACCTATCTTCCCATGTTGTATCCCATTTTTCTGGTGACTTCCATACTTTATCTCCTATACTTTCTACTTAATTTCTTACTTATGTTATTTCGTGGCTCATTTCTTTGCTCAGGTCCAGTGTCACAGGCTTGGACTCTCTGCAGTATCACATCTAGTCTTTGTGTCTTGCTGAGACAGCACACATAAATTAGGGGCTTGAGGGATGCTCTCTATATTACCTTTTTGTTTTTTTTTTTTTCAAATTATTTTTTTCTGTGCTTTCATTATGGCCTTTGACTTTCCCATCGAAAAGTTCCCCCAGTAGTTGGTGGTTTTTCACCATCGGTTCATCTTTATAAGCAAAGAAGAGAGAAAACAGACAATCCAACTCATGCAACCCAGGAATTAGGCTTAGAGTCTCATGTTTCTTTTGATGGCAGCCATAGCACTGCCAGTACAAGGATGTCAGGAAGGAGGGAAGGAAGGAAGGAGGGAAGGAGGGAAGAAAGGAAGGAAGGAGGGAAAGAGGGAAGGAAGGAAGGAGGAAAGGAAGGGGGAAGGAAGGAAGGAAGGACGGAAGGAAGGAGAAAGGAAGGAAGGAAGAATAAAAGAGTAAACAGAATACTAAAATTCGAACCTGTACACTCACTCAAAGCAGGCCTTGAACTTTACGTATTCACAAAGTAATGACTTGACAAAAAGAACCAGGGAAAAGAGCCTGGAACCTGAAGAACCAGGAAGCACTATGTCGAAATGTTTAATTAGAAGAGAAGGCAATGTTCATGTGAGCTTTAGTTCCTAAAAAGTCAATTTGCGGACCCCTGTTAAAATAGCTATGGGCTGGGGCTGACGCAAGGGAGACAAATAGTTCACCTGTATTGTATAAAAACAGAACACATGACTATCCAGAAAAGAATTACTTTTCTCCAGTGTCAGGGCAATACCAGCCAGTACAAAAGAGAGGATTAGAAGGTCAAGGCCGGACAGCCTGAGCTAGCATTCAGATTCTTACCTTCATACAAGAAACACCTGGCCCAACAGGCCAGGCACAATCATAAATCTAAATGTTAAAGCCAAGCCCAGCTTCCCTGCAGGTGAAGATAAACTCTGTATACATTTAAAGCTAGTACCTGTCATGTAGATTCTGCACTTGAAAGGGACACTGCTGTCATACTCCAAGCCTCCAACAAAGCTGACAAACAGAGGTCTCCATGGCAAAGGAGGGCTTTTTTTTTTTTTTTAATGTGGATACACCGAGCTGTTAGGAGTTCCCCATGGCATAGTCTAGGAAGATGCTGTGCAACTAAGAGCCCTTGTAGCTTTCCTGTTAGCTTAAAGACAGTGTGTCTTTGCTCTCTTTGTCAACAAGCTTCAGATCAGGACCCTCGGTGTTAGAATCTGCTCACAAAGAGTGAGGTCCATCAGCCTCAAATGCTAATCACTTGCCCCACAAGGACAGGACAGGACATCTGCAGGGCACCAAGGCTGCTTCTTCAAGTGGGAGACTGTGAGTGAGGGAGCAGGCCTACTCTCCATGAAAACATGGTACCTAGCAAAGCTTCTATCTGTGGAGAATCTCCCGAGCTGGGAGTACCTGAACCTGGATCAGAGCCACTAGGAACTGCGTCACAGACGTGTAAACCTGGGAAGACATCTTTTAGGTGTTGGGACACAGACAACACCCAGGTGGAGTAGAAAGCAGCTCAGACTTAAGACAGTACCAGGATTTCAAAGGAAAACAACAGCGCAGTGTTGAGGAAGCTCTCTGTATGAAGCTTGCACATCACACAGAGTGGCCTGAACACCGAAGATGTGACACAGATGCCATATGCTTTCCAATCATGCACCCTACTGGCCCCAAACTCCTACCCCTCTAAGAGACTAACCAGTTGGTTCCCTAGAATCTCCTTCTAATATCTTTTCATTCATAAGTCTACCACAGACCTACCTGCATAGCTCTTGGGTTCACAATGAGTGAGTTTGAATGCCATGGTCCCTTGCAACTCTCTCTAGGTCCCTCTAACAATATTGTAGAGAACCATGTGAATTATAAAAGGCCTTTCAGTCTTGGAAGACTGCCAGGGACACTTCCTGTTTTTCTCTGTGAAGACAGGCTTCTTCTGGATATGCTGCACCCTATCACTCACATATGACAGTCTTTGTTTTCTTCAGTGATGAGTCAGTGAATGACAAGGGAAGCATCCCTGGTCAAGTGAGAGAAGCCAGTTCAGCTTTGTTGATTGTGAGCAGTTTCTGCTTCTCCATTCTCCTCCTCCTAGTGAGGGTGCACAGGGCTCCTACCTCTTCCACCTCCTCCCTGCCCTATGGTGTCAACTTCCTAATCCTGACCCTGAGCATCTCCTCCCGGAAGCCTTCAGAGTTGCCTGTGCAAACATCCTCACCAACTCATACAGAGACCCGATTAACTCAACTTCTAGATTGTGCTGATCTTAAAAAGCTCTCTGATCTTGCTCCTTCTATTTTGTTTCCTGAAGGCTGGGAATCCAAAGGAACTGGGGTCTGTGAAATGAATAAAATCCTCTCAAATGATTTCCTTACCATTGGAAACCGATTTTGATGATCTTAGCTAAACTTTTAGGGTGGGACTTTAACTAATGAAGAATCATCTGCTCAGGACAGGGAAAATATGGCAAAAATCACAATTCCTATGAGATAAGAGTCGGCCTTCCTTAGTCTGGGGAAAGTAGCATTGGTGCCTGAGTTAAGCTAGGGACGTGGTTGACCCCTGTCCATTCTATGCCTCTGCTCGCAACCCCAGAGGAGTCCCTGACCACCGGAACACAGCCCATCAGTTCCAAACAGAGTTTGGAAGCTACCTGCAAAAAATATCTTTTCTTTAGTGGTTCTCAACCTTTCTACTACCACAACCCTTTCATACAGTTCCTTATGTGTGGTGACTCTCAACCATAAAGTCATTTCAGTTCTATGTCATATCTGTCATTTTGCCACTGCCATGAATTGTAATATATGTTTTCGGATGGCCTTAGGCAACCCCTGCGAAAGAGTCATTTAACCCCCAAATGGGTCACAACACACAGATTGAGAACCACTACTTTTGAGTGATATGATTTTTTTTCTTTTAATCAGGAGAAATCAAAAGACTAAACTTTCTTTCACATTGGTTGAGGACTTATTGATTTCAGTAAGAGGAAAAAAGAAAGACATTAGAAACAAGTCCCCCTCAACAGGAGAATGGAATGAATGATGATGTAGTAAGTTAGAAAACTTATTATATAAAAATAAAATGTATGAACTCAAGCTACATCTCAGCATGGGATATGTAAAACCATTACATCAGGTTAAGAAGTAATCAAAAGAGTGGCATACACCATGCTATGTAAAGATGAAAAGAAGCAAAACTGTGAGGAAAGCCACAACCTGCTTATAATGAAGAAATAAAGAATAATACCCAGAACCTCAGATAGTCTGGACGTTCCTATAAAGAAAATAGAATACGAAAGTGATAAATTTCTCTCTCTCTCAGAACTCACTGACTTAGAACTCAGAAACCCTCCTGCCTCTGCCTCTCAAGTGCTGGG
This sequence comes from Pachyuromys duprasi, assembly GCA_028658305.1. Classification (NCBI taxonomy): domain Eukaryota; kingdom Metazoa; phylum Chordata; class Mammalia; order Rodentia; family Muridae; genus Pachyuromys; species Pachyuromys duprasi. The sequence continues at coordinate 3,153,791 of CM053755.1, forward strand.
ATTAAAGGTATATGTCATTAAGATAGGATAAGAGAATAAGAAAGTGACAAAATCCTTAAAAAGAGACCTAAAGTAAATACTGATGTTAATATTTGTTGTTTTACTTATATGCTCTATTTTTATTTATATGCTTAAGATGTTTTATGATGAAATGATGTATTTTTTCAGTGTTTGATACTATATGCTCACATAATCATTAAAATGGAAAAATAACTCCAGGTAGAATCTTTCTTAAAAACTTCTTAGTTGGTGAATCTGATGGAAAATTCTTCAAGTAAATTTTAAAATTAGGTGAATACTTCAATATTTTCTTCAGAAAAAAAATTAAAAGAAACTGATAGGCAACAGGATTTAATGACTGCCAGTATAGCAAAATTCATCTGGTAACTGATTGCTTGATATTGGCATAACACAAAAGGCAGAGTAAGAAGAACTTCCACAGTTTCAGAAGGCAAACTATGCTGTTTGGATGAGAATGGCCCTCACAGCTCATATATTTGAATGTTTGGTTCCTAGTTTGTTAGGAACTGGCCCTGAGAAACTTGTGACTTTTCCCCACCCTGCTGCACCTGACTGATCAACATCCTGCTTGGCAGTTGCAAAGATGTGAGAACTGTACCATGACTTTTTAGGAGTAACCATTGAAGAACTGTATCATGACTTTTTAGGAGTAACTGCTTGGCAGATGCAAAGATGTGAGAACTGTACCATGACTTTTTAGGAATAACCATTGTCATGACCACAGAATGTTCCAGGCCCTGTGCCGAGAAGATTTTGTAACTTTCCACCCTCACTCACCTGCCTACCCCAACCCCTACCTAAAACCAGCTTTAAAAACCTGCTTCTGCTCAATAAAATTAGGCTCTTGACAAGTGTACATTTGCTTGAGCCCGTTCCTTCTCTCACCCATCTCTTTCAGGTCCTGGTCCTCGCCCCCACGAATAACTAGGTCCCGCGGGACGGGACACTAGTTGGTGGGCTGTTTAGGAAGGATTAGAACACATGGCCTTGCTGGAGGAGGTGTGTCACTGGGGGTGGACTTTGAAGTTTCAAAAGCCCACACCAGGCCCAGTCTTGGTCACTCACACACACTGAAATAGATGCTTTTGACTACAGTCATGCTTGCCTCCCTCATGCTCCCTGCAGTGATGATCATGGACGCTGAAATCCTCTAAAAGTGTAAGCAAGCCCCAACTAAACATACTTAAAAGTAAATTGCACTGTGGCGCACACCTGGAACGCCAGCGCTTGGGGAGGCAGAGGCAAGCAGATCTCTGTGAGTTCAAGGTCAGCCTGGTCTACAAAGTGCCCAGGACAGCAAGGCTACACAGAGAAACCCTGTCTAGAAGAAAACAGTTGCCTTAACATGGTATCTCTTCAAAGCAATAAAACATTGACTAAGACACAAACTGATGGGAAACACTGGAGAGAGAGAGAGAGAGAGAGAGAGAGAGAGAGAGAGAGAGAGAGAGAGAGAGAGAGAGAGAGAGAGAGAGAGAGAAAGAGAGAGAGAGAGAGAGAGAAACAGGATCATATCAGGTACTTTATATAAATCTCAGAAGTAAAAGGTTGCTTTTCTCTTGATCTTCTAACAAGAAATCTACAACAAGGTGGGCGGAACCATGCCCATATTCCCAGTCATAATGACTGATTTATCCAGTGCCCTCCCCAGTTTCCTTCCTTCATTTGCCATTGGGTCTCAGTGTGCACTTTGCTCAGGCTAGTCCTAAACTTCTAGACTGAATCTGCCTGCTTTAGCCACCCTAGTAGCTAATACTGCAAGCGTGAGCCACTGAGGTTCATCTATCCAGTTTTAAAAGGACATTTTGGTAGCCACACTTCTGTATCAGACTGATATGAGCACTTTTGGGAACATGCTTTTTGTTTTTAGTTGCTTCTTTGGCCACTGGTCACAGACATGAGGAGTGGCTTTCTAGACCCATCACTTCACCGGAGAGAATCCCCACCATACCTGGGTTGGTGTAGAGCTGGCTCTCCACGGTTTTGCCAATGCACTGAAGCTTGATGGCCTGCAGAGGGTCGTCCACATGTGTGATGGTCGGCAGGCTGCCCAGAGTGTCCTGGACCAAGTTGGCCACTTCCCGGACGTCAAAGAGCTTCAGCAGCTCTGAGTACACAGCAGGGAAGGAACTCAGGAACACAGCCTGAAGACAAGAGGGGACTTACATAAATTGCTGATGTCATGAAAAATGAATGCTACCAAAGTTGAAGAATTGTCACACGTATTTTCTTATGTAGAAAGAACCTGAGCATCACCTCTGTCACCTAAAGCTAATGGGCAAAGATTTAAACCAAAACAAAAGTGTATGACAGATTAGGAAAGGCTTTCGAACTGTGCAAAGGAAGAACAATAAACACTGGCGGCCTTCTGGAAAATCACTCACATTAGCAAAATGATGGGCCTCGCCCCAGAAGCAGCCAAGCACAGAGCAATTGCATATGCTGCTGAGTCCTCACCTGTGATGGCTGAGATTACATTTCTTTTTGGAGAAATTTTCTGCACTGCTCATTTCAATCTCATTTCTCTTTAAGAAGCCAGATACAGCAGTTCCCTAAGGCACTATTTTGTGATTTAGGGGGAAACCCTGGACAGAACAAGAGAACTTGACTATATGTAAAAGCCCTGCTTCTAACTAGCAATGTGACTTCGGGAAGCCTTTTTGTCCTGTAGGCTTTAGTATCACCACTGTGAAATAACAGCATTAGAACAGTCACTCATATTGCTTCAAGTAGGGAAAGACCACATTTTTTAATGTAAATAAACCTGTTTATTATTTTATAGAAATAAATCAATGCTAGTATTAAATGCCAAGAGGCATAACTTACAGAAAGAAAAACCAAACAAACAAACAACAAATCCTAAAACAAAAACAACTAGGGTAAGACTGCACATCTTAGGCCAGCCTGCTTGAAGCCCGGAGATGGAAGGTATTGGAACCATCAACCAGCCTTACTTGCTCAGTAAGGGGAGGGCATATCTCTGACATGCGGAGACTCTTGGGGCAGGTGGTTTCCAGGGTGACCTGTCACTCTATGCCTGCGACATGCTTTGATGATTCAAACATAACCAAGTTCAAAGCTATTAAATGTATTGTTTATTCAGTGCACTAATATGTGTGTGTATAAAAGAACCAAAATTCCTTCCTTCCCTCCGTCCCTTTTTCTCTTTCTTTCTTTCTTTCCTTCTTTTTTCTTTCTCTCTCTCTCCCTCTCTCTCTCCTTTTTCTCAGATAGCGTCTTTCTGTGTAACTCTGACTGTCCTGGAACTTTTTGTAGACCACGCCGACCTCAAATCCATCTGCTTCTGCCTCCTGACTGGTAGTATTAAAGGCATGTGTCACCCACCTACCTCAACATTCTATTTGTAATGCTAAAGCTATTAACACGTACAAGGTATGAAAGTCCCGATTTTGTACGCTTAAAAATGATAGACTTAACATTAGGACAGAATGCATTTACAGAAGCCTATAGTGCACATCACCACCAGGCAAATTAGTTACTAAAAATACTATTTTTCAAAAATAATTTTTTGTCTTTTTTTTTTCAAACGGGGCATCATGGGGTGCTGGGCTAACCTCAAACTTACTATGTAGCCAAGAATGATTTTGAATTCACCTGATGCCCCTGCCTCCACCTTCTAAGCTCTGGGATGACAGCCATGCACCACCGCATCTGTCGTATAGGTCTTGAGGCTGTAACCTAGGGCTTTTGCAGGCTAGACAAGCACTCTTTCTACTGGGCTACAACAACAGGCCCTAATATTTTCAAATATATTTTATTGTTATTTCTTTCTCTTTCTAAATACTTCATGCTTGTTTCTCAAAAATTATGCATTTGCATGATTATTCTTCTTAAAATATTTTTTATTTTTATTTTTTATTATTTATACTTTATATCCCCCTGTAGCTCCCTCCCCCTTGTCCATGCATGTCCCTCCCCTAGTCCACCGATAGGGGAGGTCTTCCTCTCCTTCTTTCTGATCCTAGTCTATCAGCTCTCATCAGGAGTGGATGCATTGTCTTGCTCTGTGACCTGGTAAGGCTGCTCCCCCCTCAGGGGGAGGTAATCAAAGAGCAGGCCAATCAGTTTATGTCAGAGACAGTCCCTGTTCCCATTACTATGGAACCCACTTGGACACTGAACTGCCATGGGCTACATCTGCGCAGGGGTTCTAGGTTATCTCCATGAATGGTCCTTGGTTGGAGTATCAGTCTCAGAAAAGACCCCTGTGCTCAGATTTTTTGGTTCTGTTGCTCTCCTTGTGGAGCTCCTGTCCTCTCCAGGTCTTACTATCTCCCACTTCTTTCATAAGAGTCCCTGCACTCTGCCTAAAGGTTGACCATAAATCTCAGCATTTGCTTTGATACCCTGCAGGGTAGAGCCTTTCAAAGGCCCTCTGTGGCAGGCTCCTGTCCTGTTCCCTGTTTTCTCCTTCTTCTAATGTCCATTTTCTTAGCCTTTCTGAATGGAGATTGAGCATTTTAGCCAGAGTCCTCCTTCTTGATTAGTTTCTTTAGGTGTACAGATTTTAGTATGTTTATCCTATGATATATGTCTAATATCCACTTATTAGTGAGTATATACCCTGTGTGTCTTTGTGCTTCTGGGATGGCTCACCCAGGATGATCTTTTCCAGTTCCCATCATTTACCTGCAAATTTCATGATTTCTTTGTTTTTTATTGCTGAGTAATATTCCATTGTGTAAATGTACCACAATTTCTGTATCCATTCCTTAGTTGAGGGGCATCTGGGTTGTTTCCAGCTAGAAGCTATTACAAATAAAGCTGTTACAAACATGGTTGAGCAAATGTCCTTATTGTGTACTTGAGCCTCTTTTGGATATATGCCTAGGAGTGGTATAGCTGGATCTTGAGGAAGCACTATTCCTATTTGTCTGGGAAAGTGCCAGATTGATTTCTAGAGTGGTTTTGCATGATTATTCTTAAAATAAGTAACTTGATATTCCCTGCTAAAGACTGTATTTATATGACTCTGCAAAGAACCGAGTCACATAAATGGAGTAAAATAAATAAAAGCAAAATAAAAAAATCAACAAATTTATCTTTCTGATTACAAAGTCAAATTATCTTCCTTAGGTATCCCTTAATATATTCCAGAATCCTTTATTATACTTCTTTACTTCAAAAAAGTGTCTGAATGTGCCTGAAATATAAGATATCTTTATAATATGACCACTAAAAAGCACAATGCAAGAAAGACTTGATGATGAGGGCAGGAAGCCAACTGTACTAGAACAAGCTGAGAGCTATTATTGAAAATAAAAATAAAAGTACAATTTTGTTTTGACCTTCCTATGCCCTGAGACAAATAGAGAAAAATAATTACAAGGAATTTGCAGCAAGGTCTTGGGCCTTTACTCTTTCTAGCCCTTCATCTTCTTTTCCAGGAAATTCTGGGGCAGGAGTCGGTACATGAAATGGGAGACAGAGATCATGGCAACACCAGCTGAGTTGGTTCTTGGCCCTGCCTGTCCCAGGGAGGGCTATCCAGGAAAGCATTTTACCAAGTTGGGCTTTGGCTAGGAGGAATAAATGAATCCACACCTAAGATGAGCAGGTCCATTTGATAGCAGGCCCTTGAGCCACTTGATAGAGAGCTGGGAAGGTCCCTTGGCCTCCAGGAATCAGGGTCTGCCCTGGGTTGTAAGCCATATGGGGAAGACTACCGCAAAGTCAAGCCAGAAACCTAAGCTTCTTTTAGCACAATTTGGAAACTGGGGCCAGTGTGATCCTTGGCTCTGGATGAGGTAGATGCAATTCTAGGATGACTGACCATGACCTTTGCCCCTGGTCACTTTGCAATTACATTATGTTACATTGCAAAAAGGGTTTTGCAGAAAAAAATTGAAAGATGCTACTTTTAAATATGGAGATTATTGCCACATGGCCCTAACTTAATCACAAACTTTTTTTTTTTTCATTTTGTTGCAGGAGTCCTAGGGAAATTCAGAGCATGGACAGAACACAGCAGGCTACTGAATTTGAAGCAACCATATGCAAAAAGCATTCAGAGTGGCCTACAGAAGACAGATCGCCTCCATCCCTCCATCCTCCACTGGTAGCCTTCAAGGAGAGGCCCTTGGGCCCACAATTTCTGCCAACAGATGAAGGGTCTGATTCTTCTTAAAAGGCTTCAGGTAAGAACTCAAGTCCTGATTTTGACTTTGGGAAGCTGATAGGAAAGAATTCAATCAAGCCCACACAGACTCCTGACCCACAAAACTGCAGCCCAATAAATATGCTCTTTAAAGCCAGAAAACTAAGGTATGTTAGCATCAACAGAAAATTAACATGTAGCATCAACCAAATATTTGCCATCCTACTTTTATAAAGAGAAGTGTAGGGTAAACAGTGAACCTGGAATGGGAAGAAATGTGCCATCAACCAAAATAACAGGAGGGAATTACTTTTTGTTTATGAACTAAAACCAGTATCACATAATCTTAGATTCACTCTGACTTTGCGTCAAACTAAAAATAAGCCCACTGCATATACATATATAAACAGTATAATGTATGACTTCAGTAGAGTTAAAAGCATATTTAGAAACTTTATATACTTAACAAATATCAAAATTGTCTCTGAAGCTTGACTATGGAATAGTGCTCTGAAGACCAAGTGCAATGAAAGTCAGAACAGAGCAGAAACATCATGGCTGTGCACCCTACAGATTCATAGCAAGCGAAGGTACCTTAGGGGATGCTAGGACTCTCAGGAGATATGGTGTAGGTACAGAAATATTTCTGTACTTTTAGAAGAAGGAGGAAAAAGTCTTAGATATCTAAGAAGTGATAAACAATGATTTAAAGTTACTCTTAAGATGGAAAGATATTTTTCTAGGTACAAATTAGGCAGATGTGGTCTCTGTGATTAAGAACACTTAAAAGAGATGTTTCAGGGTTAAACCCTAATCACAAAGGAGTAAATTCTGACAACTCTAGGGAATCTGTGGTGAGCCTACTGGATTATTCTCCTGAAGTTATCAACTGTTACAAGTCAGCTCTGGCAATGTAGAAGTTTGCTTCTGAGGTCTCTGGCAAGTTCTCTGGTGCCAGGATTGTATGGTTAATTACAGAGTACAAAATGACATTTAAAAGCACCTGTGCTGTATGCTGGCCCAGACGGAAGATAAGTCCATATCTGTAAGGAAGAGAATGAAAGGACCAGCTACCTAAGCAGTCAGAAAAAGAACAGTGCTATGACCGGAGGACTGTGAACTTCTGGTTCAGTAGGCCTGACACATGACTCCAATGACACCCACACAGACCCAGTATGGCTTAATCCTCAAACTTAAGACCTAGTTCTCAAATATTTTAAGTTTCCAGGAGATGGTGGGAGGCTGCTTCTCCATCTGACAGCTTTTAATCAAGCCATCAAAATTCAAAATATCTAAGAAAAACTAAGATATTATAGAGAAACATACTAAAGCATAAAAGGAAATGGAAAGCAGAAAAGGCAATGCTATTTCAATGTAGATAGATCCTCAACTTACAAGAAAAAAAAAACAATAATAAAGACCCAAAACAAATACAAAAAAAAAAAAAGGAAAATCAGAGTTTGCTATCTCATGTCTGCCATATTTCCATTTACCAGAACAATACAGGGGGCTAGATACTCTGACCCACAACTGAGACACTGAACTTCACTAGAGTCATTCTGTCCTGGTTCTTTCCCTTCAGCCTCCTATTGCTTTTAACCCATCAACTTGAGAATCATTCTGTTGGACTCTACTAAATTCACACAGCCCTTGAGAGGTAGAGGCCAGACTAGCTTACATGACATCCTGTCTCAGAATAAAGCAGCCAACAATGCATTGGCGCAGGCATGCATCCCAAGCACCCATGCACAGATACACAAACTCACGTGAGGCTGCTCCCAGTAATCGAATCTGGCAGCATTGGATTGGCACTGGTCTTAGAAGTCCAGTCCCAGAAAGATTACAGAGAGTAAAATAAAACAATGTGAAGTCAGTAGAGTCCAAATGAGTGATTCTCAAATTGATAGATTAAGAAGCAATAGTGGGACAGAATGGCTCTCGTGAAATTCAGTCCCTCGGGAGGTGACAGTGTCTAGCCACCTCTATGTTTTCTCGTAAATGATAACACGGCTGGCGCAAGCTACCTCTATTCTAGCGTGGGATCTGGGGAACGGACGTGCTTCTGTTAGGCCTGCACTTAGAGCCTAGGGATGTCCAAAGTCGAAGCTCGATGATGGTCAAGCTACCGGATAAAGGAAGCTGAGGCTATTCATCAAACAAACTGCAGTCACAGTTTTCTCTGTTCAGCGGAGATGGAAAACAGTGGTCACCTGTGACTGGGACAAGGCTCCAGCACCTCTGCTCTCTTGTGAAAGGAAGAAGCGGACGGACATGAGGAGCTCCTGGATGCAGCAGCGGAACTCCTCTTCATTCTGCCCGCCCGTGGCAAGAGAGAACAGCCTTCGCGACTGAACTATATACTTAAAAATGTATTCTTGTGCCTTAAAAGAAAAGGGTTAGAAAGTTAGCTTCAAAGGACTCTGAGAGTATTTATATAACAATGACATAGCATTAAAAAATTACAGAACAGTGTTAGACTTTTAAATAATTCATCCAAAAACTGAGACACCCTGAGATTTTTAAATCATATGTGCCACTCTTCTTTGATGCCAAAGAAGCAAATCATGTTAAAATTTCTTTATATTTCTGAAATTAGAAACAGTAAATATTTTTGATCTTCAAATAGTTTTTTCTAATTCAGCTGATGAAAAGATCACTATTTTCAAGAGTGATTCTCCGCTTAGCATCTTGGCTTCAAGCAGACTGAGAGAGCAAGTTGAGAGTGAAGGAGAATGGCTGTTTGAGGTACACATTACCTGTTGACCTTGCAGAGAGTGGTCTCAGGATAAATCAGGGGACTGCTAGGGCTGGGAAACCACTTTAACAACTGATAATTTCCCTTCTTCAGATGAAACAAAAGAAAAAAAACTTTCTTTAAAAAGTTTTTTTTCATTTAATTAATGGAAACTTGCTTATTTTCACGTCTTGCTTATTTCATATTTTTTAAAGAAGACAGTATTCATGTATATATTTTGCATAATGATTATATCGATTTTAGAAGCTTTATGTCACATTATTAAAATCAGTTAAACAGTAAAAACAAAAATAATTTATATTTTTTCTGTGACTCTACTGGGCATGAACCTAGGGCCTCATGCTTTCTCAGCAAGCATATACTACTGAACTATATCTCTTGCTGCAAATCTTTACTTAAGAATTAATTTTATTTTTTATTTCTTTATAAATAAATAATCTCTAATTCTTTAGTTACACAAGAGGATTGAGAGTTGGAGTCTATCCTAGGCTACCTAATGAGACCCTATCTCATACGAGAGTTGGGGGGTGGGGAGAGGGAGACAGAGAGAGAAGAAAGAGGTAGGAAGGAGAAGAAAGGGATGTTAGCAAATTTGTGTTCTTCAACATGTCAGAAGGTCAGATTAACAGCACTGTGGCTCAGTATATTGGGGCCAGATACATGGAGTTACTAAACCACGAGACCCAATAAAGCCTGACATTTCTTCATCATGATCCCTGTGAGGTGACCCTCCTGTTTCTTAAAACTTAAGACAAAGGGTTCTCAGAACATCTCTCTCAAGGTGTGACACGGGCAGAACCTTCCAAGGTTAACTGACTGCACATCTGCACTCTCTTCCCATGCCCCACTTCTCCTGCCCATCCCAGGCAACATCTCACGGGACAGGAGCCTAGAGGTAGGATTCAGTCCCAGCAGATCTTAGTGGACAGGCCTGGCAAAGATCCTTCAAATTTCATCATTTCTGGAGCAGCCATAAACTGATTAAGGTGTTTGAATTGGAATGTCAGTAATGTATCATCACCGATTACTGTCTGTGCAGAGGAACCAACTAGCCTCTGGCCATCACACCTCTGTCTGTGAGCCTCTGTCTGTGTCTGGCTCAACAGCCCGTTATTACCTTCAGCACCTCCTGGATGTGCTCCTGGCGCTCTGCCTCCGTTATCCTGTCCACGTACCACTTGAGCACCTTGATGAGATCCCTAAAACACAGGGAGGATCGCGCACATTCAGGACAGCCAACTCTCAGTTAAATAACAACAGATCGACACATGAGTGTAGCAGGAAGATGCTTCTTTCTCTGTAGGGTCTCACATTCTCTCACTAGGTTGCTCTAGAATAACGTTATTGAACCTACAGGTCAATACGACTACTTGCTTTGAAACAGAAGATGGCGACACAGTGCTGGCCACTGAGAGTGCTCTCATTCTGGAGGTGTCCCGCTGACCCTAGAATCAGCACTGTCATGAGCAGTCTTGGATAACTGCTCACTGGGATGCCTTCTTTCCCAATCTTGGGAACACTGCAAGGGTGATATTTAGCTGCAGGCAAAAGGCAGGGAGGCGTGAAGACAAATGATTCCACTCCAAGCCACACCCCTGCACTTAGCACGCCAACTTTCTCACCATGAGGCAACAAGGTTTGCTGTCAAAGCATGCCCTTGAAGGAGCATTTCCAGAAGAGAAAGTTGCTTTCTTGTTGCTGGCTTATTTTATTTTAAGAAACAAAACTAAAAATAAAGCCCACCCAACAACTTTTAAGATTACAGCTTCTCTGAAATAAATGTTGTCTACTTCCTAATTTCTAGGAAACAGTTCCAGTAAGAGTTTTTCTTCCTCTCTTTTTAAAGGCAGAAAGAAAAACAAACAAAGAAAACCCTGTGTTTATGCTTAGCTTTTCATTTAGATAGTCCTAATTCCACTGGTCAGGGACGAGTCTTCACATAAGAGCATGATGTATATCACCTGGCATGAGCTACACATTACACATACATACATACATACATACATACATACATATACTTAGACATTATACATATGTAATGTGATGGCAATTATTAACACAGGCAGGCACAGCTGAAGTAGTGCATCACCCATTACCCTTTGCTTTACTTACATCCTGCAAGCTGTTGGAAAGGAGGCAGCTACTACCTAACGTAGACTTTAATGACTATTAAAGTCTTGAGGCCAGGGACCAGGTCTACTCGTCAGAGCTCTGAGCATGACACTGAGGAGGCACTCTGTAAATACTAACAGCTGAGCAAATGACTTGGAGCAGGGATGAAGGAAAAGGTTGCTTTCCATTCACATTTATTTCTTTAAGTCATGTATAAAGAAGTTCAGTATAAAAATAGGGTTCTTAGCAGTGAAAATGACTCAAACTTTGACATCTTAGACCAAAGCGTACCAGGTGAAATGGAGATGAGAAGAAGGGCACCAGGTTTCAGGAAGGATTTTCTTTCTTTCTTTTTTTTTTTAACCAAAATAAGTTATAGCCACTGAACAGAGGTGTGGGGTGGGGGGTGGGGAGGAAGGTTTGGTGGCTGGGCCCCACATCTGCCTGTGTCCCTTACAACTCCGTTTTCCTGGGCAGCTCTTACGCTTTTCTGCGGGCCTGTGGAGCACAGCCACTAAGACACTTCCAGGACAGAAGCCTTACCTGTACGCCAGGGCCCCAGCGAAGTGGCTCTCGATGTACGTGTCCATAACCGGCTTAAAGTGATGGAACTTGCTATCTTGCAGCAAGTTTATTATGTGGACCTAAGAAGAAAACTGACGATTATAAAACCAAGCACGAATCATTCCGTTGTCTGCTAAAAATAAATAGGCTTTTATATTATCAAGTGGCCATTTCTGAAACAGCTTCCTTAAAGTCAAGATGGAGAGGCACATTTTTCTTTTTAAATATTATTAAGAAAATGTAAACTTACCAAGGAATCAAACACCTTAGACCCATATTTTTGGGAATTTTCATCCAATATTCCAAACAAGGTATCCAGCGTGTCTTGTAGAAACTACGGATTAAAGAAGTGAAGGCAAATAAGTCACCCGCACTCTGTCCTCTGCCCCGTGCTCTTGAATTTCCAAGTGGGAGTAAGACGGTGTATTATACCTTCACTATCTCTGAGCCGTCGATTTCTTTTAACTTAGAGAGACAGCCTGTGATCTTGTCTGGGTGGGTTCTCCATTTCAGGAGATCAAGCATGTCACCTTTTCAGGCAAAAAAGGGATGATTAGTTGCTTTTGTAGAGACTGCCCTTCTCATGACGCACTGCGCTGGTAGAAGCTGACTTTCTAAACGTTCTGCCTTCCCTGCACTGGGACTAGCCTCCCTGCTCCAGGAGAGTGACCTCATAGAAGCACTAACCTTTTGCCTGTAGTTTTCTATGCCCCAACTTGACTGTAAAATCCCAGAGCGTAGAGCTGAGCACAGCCCAGTTATGTCCCCAGTGCTGAGTGTATGCAGCCAACTGAGAGTGGCTGGACATTTGCTGCCACCTCCCAGCAAGACAGGTGTTTCCTGGGAGGCAGGATCCTGCCTGATTCATGCTTAGACACCTGGATGTGAACACTGCCTAATAGCTAGTTCGACCCAGCAACAGATGTCTTCTTGGTTGAGGGAACTCAAACCTGAGGACCACATATTGTCAGCATGCCGTGACAACACGATCAGTGTATTAGCACACCATCTTGTGAGGCTCTGGATTTCTGAGTGCCTGTGCCTGGCCTCCCAGACCATCTTCTATCACAACTTGTGAAAAAGAGCACTGCTTCTTTTCCTTCTCTCCCAGTTCTCTTCTGAAACTGACAGGTGGATTCAGAGTTCAATAGGCCTCTTGAAAACTAGAAGAAACAAACTTTGCCCCATCTTTCCTGGGCAGAATGTAGACAACCTCAGGAACATGATATCATGGCCAAAGATTTCATAGTCTCCAAAGGATCAGGGGATGAAAGCATGTGGGGTCAATAAGGATAGTAAGAACTGTCAAGATATGGAAGGCCTGGGCAGAGGACCCTGTTAGCTGCTCAGAAGCCAAGAGATGTGCCAGATAGGATTTTCCAAGTTGAATAGCAAAAAAACAACAATAACAACAACAACAAAAACCACTTCAAATCCCTGGTGTCCATATGAACCCAACTGGGGCTTACTAGGAGACAGAAAGACCAACAGGAAACAATGACAACAACCAAAAATTCCAAACTCTACAAAGCCAAGGAAGTAGTTAAGGTGAGAAGGGATATATGAAGAAAACAGGAAGAGATGAGATCTACCAAAGTTATATTCAAGACAAAGTCTGGAAAGTACTTAGGGTGAAGACTTCATTGCCAGTCAAGGTTCTTAATATGAAAGCCAAGACTCTGAAATACTCTAAACTCTAGAACCATCTGCTCACTGACATGAGGCTTCAAGTAGAAAACCTGTCTGTCCTTACACAATGGGTCAGTCGAATTGCTGGCACATGGAAATGTTGTATAAAACTATCTTTCAGGCCACATAAATAGGGTGCACATGAGACATGGGCCAATCTCATGCTTAGACTTGGGTTTCATCCTCCAAATATTCCATGTATATGCAAATATGAGCCAATTCAAAACCTCCTGCTCGCTGAACACTCAGCCCCCAACCTGTACCAAACAGGAATGTTAATCTGCAGCAAACAGAGAGAAGAGAAAGACAATTTTGAATGAAAACATGAAGATTTTAAGGAGCTGATTTCAAAATATTAACTTATAATGTTTTAATTTAAAAACCCTCATATTGTTTAATATTCATGTCTAACTTAGACATCCCGCAGCATAACAGAACCCCTGAGCACTGACTAGTTTTATTTTTGGCATGAGACATTTCAGAATGCATCTCACAGTGGTTCTGCTTCTAGGGTGGCTTGCTTTGTCTCTCCTTCTGACATCAAATCCCAGTATGGCATCCTTCCCTAGCATCCTTTCCTTTGAAGTCTCCCATAGTATTTTCTCCTCATATCTTCCCTCCAGTAGAGGCAACTGAGGGCTCAGAGCCCTGAGCAATGTAAAGAGTATGGAGAGGAAAGAGCATTCCTGAGGTAGTAGAGAGCAACCTCACGGACAGAGGCAGAAAACTGACTGGAGTATTCCATACATCCCCATTTTTCCTGATGAATCTCAATCAGGCCTGTTCGGACTGCAGTGAATTAAAGGGCAGATGAGCTATGTCTGCCTGTGGCGATCAGCCTTATAGACAGGAAGGTGTTCTAAAGAGACAGCTGAGCCCTCCCTGTAGGTGCCAGACTGCTGAAACAATGGCTCAGAAGAAATCAGAATTTCTCTCCAAGTCTCATATAGTGAGAAAGAAAAGGCTGGATGCTTGGTGCCACCCAGAGGAGAAAACTGTCTCTCAGGGAGAGATTTCACACAGTTCTGGCAACCTGTCACACCACCATTCAAGAGAGACTGAAGCAGAGATAATGATGATGGAAAAGACCACCCCTTGACTGATATTACTCAATGAGGTAAACCCTATGCTCACTACTTAAAGCTAAATCTCAAGTCACGACCCTAAAAACACAGTTGGGAGCTCACTAGATATTTTATTTGTTTCTATTCCAACATGGCTACATTAAATAAATCTCCTTTTCACTATTAATTTGTTTGGCTTGTGAAGAACAGGTGGTCAAGCCTAATTTGTTAGGGCTACGAGGGCCCAGACGTCAACTGTAACAGCCATAATGAATTGTGAACATGCAGTATTAAGAGTTAAGGCAAAAATCTCCTCAGGCTGTCTCAGTCATGTAAAGACACAGTGGATGGAAATCAGGAGCAATGTTCTACTACTGAAATTATTAATGGTCTACACCCTATTCAAGGAGCATTATTAAGCATACTGTGCATTTGACCTATCAAGTATAAATAAGGATGTAATTACTCTTTACTAATTGTGTGTATATATGTATCTGTCTGTATATATGTGTGTTTGAGACAGGGTCTCATGGAGCCTAGGCTGCCTACCTATTATTTAGGATGGGATGACTTTGAACTCTCGATCCTCCTGCTTTAGCCTCCCAAGTGCTAGGATTACAGGCACATACCACCACACCTAGCCTCCCATTCCTGTAAAGAAGGTTAAAGAATCTATTTGATCTTTCCACCAGCAATATCTGTAGAGTGGTCTGAATTTGGAGCATGAGCCATGAACAATATTGGATTCCACACAGCTAGAAGCAGACATACCAAAGATCCTGAGTGCAGATTTTCTCCTTGAGACCAGATCATTTGCCAAGTATCTCTTTGTAGTGGAAATGTAATTTGTGTATTTTCCAAGTCAAGCAAAATGAATGTATACCAATTGATTCCAACCTGGAACTGTAATTTTTTCCAATTTGCTTTGACATAGAGCTGTACACTTCAAATGCAAATCTCAGGAAGACAGACTGACTCCACCCTACATGGAGATGGATCCGCATTATGTGGGCCTCCTGACTCACTGAGGACACTGCTACATGCTTTATGACTCTGTTGACTTTGATTAACCTTGTCAATGGAAGTTAGCTCAGAATGAGCCAAGAAATGAATAGTGTGTTTCAAGAGCTAGAAAGAGTGGAATGACGGACTCTCGCTTTTATAAGGAAGCAGCTTTGAGTCTTTGGGACCTGGATTCTCCTTGCTTATGTCTATAATTCTAACACCATAAGCCCTAAAACTATCAGAAATTCATGAAATTTTGTCATTAAGATTATCTGTGTGGTAGGCAGGATAACAAACCTCAAATATGCCTATCCCCTAATTCCTAGAAATGGAATGTTTATCTTAAATCAAAGAAACTTTATAACATGTTTAAATTTCTGATAACAAGGAGATAAAATTGGGTTTTCCAAGTAAATGTAATCAGAAGGGACCTCAAGAAATTGTAGAGAGTCAGGGTTAGAGAAACTTGAAGACATTACTCTGTTAGCTTCCTACAAAGGAAGAGGCCACAATGCAGGTCGTGCAGATGGCTTCTAGAAACTAGAAAAGATAAAGACTTTGCCAGACCACCCCCAGAAGAGACACAGCAGACCTGACACGAAATAGATTTTACTTCTCAGACTGCAGATAGCACATTTCTGTCACATTAGGCTAGAAAGTTTGTGGTGATTGTTATAGCAACAATATTCAATAAATACAACCCTGAAACATTCTGGTTAGAACATTTAATTAATAGAAAGAGCTACATAGACACACAAAACCTTATGTAGCATAAATATAAATGTTGCCGGAGAAGCCACTGATTTTATCATCCTTATAACCTCCACAGCAACCCCCGAGGCTAGCAAATGCTTTATTTATAGTCATTGAGTTATTTCAGTAGAGGTCAGATTTCAGTTAAAACATTAAACACTGGATACTAATAAAGTCTAGAACAGCTGAACACAACTATGTGTCTTACGTGCATACAGCAACCTTGCTACTGAGAGAGAATTAAAAGGGTGGTCAATACCATAGTGCTATATTTTGCTGCCTTTTTGACACTGCATTCTGAGACAATTATTTCTTTCCACAAACTGTTCCATAATACCAAAAAGGAGGGAAAAAGCTGCATGAGACACAATGCCTTGTAATGAAATGATTCCCCTCAACAAACTGCATCTAACTTATTAATACAGTATGCAGGGTGCTAGCCAGAGCTGTATATGGCAACCATGAAAAATTTAAAAATATTTAATTTACTTCTTTCATTACAGATGCAGTTTTTATAACAATTTGCCAAGGAGATGCACTTGCTTTATTAATCATAACTTGCTAAACAATTAGTGACATAAAAAGCATTGCTATGGCAGAAAAGCAATATCTATCTAATTAAACAACCACCACAACAAAAAGACACGCTTTATCCTAAAGCCTGCAATTAGGACTGTTTATGGCGCTATAAAACATGAGATTTAAGATGGAGGCGCTTTTCATCCTTTCCTGCATTTAAGGGCAGCTTGAATTTTAATGGTTTCTTTGAGGACCTAGTTGACAGCTGGCTTTCAACGGTGGGCTAATGCTTAAGTCATTAAATCACATGCATGGGGTCATTACTGTTCTCGTTTGATTAGAAATCCTAAATAAAAGGATCAAGAAATTTTCTAGTTCAAAATTTGTAAATACTTTAATTCTCTTGCTGAATATGCTTACCAAAATACATCCAGTTCACATGTGCCCTTAGGCGGGAGACTTGAATCATACATTACCATTCTGAGTGAGTTTTGTGGAACAGAGAAACGATGTTATCCAAAAGGACTCCTTTGTGGCCTTCATGGTTTGATTATTGTTCCCAAGGAAGATGACCTTGGAAAACGGAAGCTTGAGGTAGCGGCTAGTATCCTGAAGGTTTGTGTTTTCTTCACACTGTGAAAAAAATATTAAGAACAGGAGGCAAGACCTCAGAAGAATTATTAAACATAATTTCCTCTTCTAGCATTATGAACTGGAAACATTCCGAATAGCATTATAAACAGAATCTGGCTTTTAAGGGAACTCCACCAAAATATATCTATAAAAGAATTAAGTAGGGAATGTGGACCCTGGTCAACCTGAGTTGAGCTGAGCTCTGTCTCTGAGTATGAATAATCCTGTCAGGGCATTGAGCCACTCAGCATTCCTGTTGCCCTTCCTTAAAGCCTCATCCTCTTGTTACAAGACTTAGATTATATAGGCTTTAACATGGTCTAGGAGATGCTGCAAATGTCAAAGGAAACACATTTGACAATGACCAGAAGACTTATAAGTGCCTTACACTTCTCAAACATGTCATCTGAGAGTTGTTGAGCTGTTGTCACTTTGAAAGCCACCAGTCAGGATAATAGAATTAGCCAGGCAGAAGTGGCACATGTCTTTAATCCCAGCACTCAGTATCAGGAGGCAGAGGCAGGTGGGTCTCTGTTGGTCTGAGCACAGCCTGGTCTACAGAGTGAGCTCCAGGGCAGCCAGGGCTGTAGCAGCAGAACACCTGTGGTAGCCTTCTCTGCCCCTAGTTCTATCTCCTGTGAATCCCACAGACTTCCCCTTCTAACCTCCCTTCCCCAGCTCATTGGTTTGTCCCAGCCCCAACCCCAGCAGGTACCCCTGCTAACACAAGGGTCACTCTTGCCAGGGTTATGGTTAGGGTGACCGTGGACCCTGCACGCCTGCTCCACAAGATCTCATGCAGTCCTCCAGGCTCACTGACAGCTCTGCAGCAGAAAACCCGTGCAGCCCCCCTTTTCCTTTTGACCCCACCCCAGCAGAAGAAAGACCTTCTCCCCAAGCCTTCTTTTCCCTAACTCATCCCATAATCCTAGGCTCTACCATCAGCAGCCACACCCTGAAAACACACCAGTTGACCACTCCAGGGAAACAGGTCCTCAGCAAGTTTCCTACCAGGCAGCACACAGCCACCATACTTTCCTGAAGCCCAGGGAGGAAAGCAGAAGCCAAGGAACAGAGCATTCACCCAGCAGAGACAAAACCAAATCCCATCACAGACCTATAACCACCTGGATGTCAGTGCCAAAACACAACCAATAACAGCCAGGACAGTCTGTCTCTGCTGAAGCCCGGAAGCCCTAGCACAGCAGGCACTGAATATTCCAAGGTAGTTGAAGCCCAAGAAAAGACCTAAAAACAGCCTGTATGAAGATGATAGAGTTACTTAAAGAAAAAATTAGTAAACCCCTTAAAGAAATCCAGGAAGACACAAGCAAACAGTGTAAGGAAATGAATAAAACTGTTAAAGATCTGGAGATGGAAGTAGAATCTATGAAGAAAACCCAAACAGAGGGGATGCTGGAAATAAAAATTATGGAAATTGGAACAGGAATCACAGAGGAAAATGTCATCAACAGTATAGACACAAAAGAATCTCAGGTGTTGATGATATGATAGAAGAAATAGACCCATCAGTAAAGAAGATGTTAAATCCAAAAATTTCCTCACACAAAACATAGAGGCAATCTGGGACATTATGAACAGAGTAAATCTAAGAATAATAAGGATAAAGGAGCTCAAAGGCCAAGAAATTATTGTCAGCAAAATCACAGAATATTTTCCTAACCTGAAGAAGGGGGCACCTATAAAGGTACTAGAAGCATTCAGAATACCAAATAGATTGGACAAGAAAAGAAAGCCCCTTTGGCATATAATAATTAAAACACTAAACGTACAGAAAAAAGAAAGACTATTTAAATCTGCAAGGGAAAAAGATGAAGTAACATTAAAAAGAAGAACTGTTAGAATTACATCTGAATTCTCAGTGGAGACTTTAAAATCTAGAAGATCCTGGACATTGCAGACTCTGAGAGAACACAGATTCCAGCCCACACTAGTATACCCTGCAAAATTCTTTATTACATGGATGGAAACAATACGATACTCCATGATAAAACCAAATATAAGAAATATTATCTACAAATCCAGCCATACAGAGAGAGTGCTTGAAGAAAAACTCCAATCTAGGAAGGTCAACTATAACCATGAAAACATAGGGAATAAATAATCCAAGACCAGTAAAATCAAAAGAAGAAAAGCTCATGCATACACACATACCCATCCATCCCCACCCCATCACCACCACCACCATCACTACCATCACCACCAACAACAAAATAATAGGAATCAAATAATCACTGGTCATTGATATCTCTCAGTATCAATGGTCTCAATCTCCCAATAAAAGATACAGACTTAGAATGGATGCAAAAACAAAAGCCATCATTTTGCTGTATCCAAGAAGCATACCTCAACATCATAGATAGACATCCCTCAGTGTTATAAAAAGATATTCCAAGAAAATGGACC
>CM053755.1:3173950-3203400 GCA_028658305.1 Pachyuromys duprasi
AACAAAATAATAGGAATCAAATAATCACTGGTCATTGATATCTCTCAGTATCAATGGTCTCAATCTCCCAATAAAAGATACAGACTTAGAATGGATGCAAAAACAAAAGCCATCATTTTGCTGTATCCAAGAAGCATACCTCAACATCATAGATAGACATCCCTCAGTGTTATAAAAAGATATTCCAAGAAAATGGACCCATGAAACAAGCTGGTGTAACCATTTTAATATCTAACAAAGTAGACTTCAAAACAAACCTAGTCAACAGAGATGGGGAAGGACAGTATATATTCAAAGGAAAAAAAATCACTGAGATGGCATTTTAGTTCTTAACTTCTAAGCCCCAAACACAAGGGCACCCAGGATGTAAAAGAAACACTACCACAGCTTAAATGACACACTGACTCTCACACTCTGATACCCCAGTATCAATACCCCACTATCAGCAAGAGAAAGGTCATCTAGACAAAACCAGAGAAATGCCAGAGCTAACAGACCTTACAAACTAAATGGGCCTGACAGGTACTTACAGAATATTTTACCTAAACATAAAAGAACATGCCTTCCTCTCTGCACCTGATGGAATTTTCTCCAAAACTGACCACATACTTAGACAGAAAACAAGTCTTAGCAGAGAAAAACAAACAAACAAACAAACTTGAAATAACTTAGTGGATACTACCTGACCAGTATAGATCAATGCTGGACTTCAACAACAACAGAGACAACAGAAAGCTTGCAAAGTCACAGAAACTGAACAACTCTCTACGCTGGTAAGCATTTGGAGTAAGAAGAACACTCTTCCATTGCTGATGGGAGTAAAAGCTAGTACAGCCCCTGTGCAAATCAGAAAGATGGGAATCTATCTACCTCAAGATCCACCTACACCATTCTTGGGCATATACCCAAAGGATGCTTCATCCTACCTACCACAGGGACACTTGCTCAACCATGTTCATTGCTACTCTACTCATAATATTCAGAAACTGGAAACAAGCTAGATGTCCCTCAACAGAAGAATGGATAATGAAAATGTGGCTCATGTACACAGTGGAGTATTATTTAGCTGTTAAAAAGTGACATCATGAAATTTACAGGAAAATACATGGAACTAGAAAAAAATCAATGTGCATTTCTCAAAATGAAAATAATAAAAAATAATTTGTGATTTAAAAAATCTTTAACCACGAAAGCAGACTTAAAGTAAATATCACCTATTACTGTTTGTGTAACATCCATACGGCAAAGCATCTAAACGGATACATGCTAAAGGCTGGCAGATAGTGATAGGACAGTATGTTTTTCACCTTACCTGATCTGCATATTACTTTTGAAGTGACAATGGTGATCATAGATTAAATATTGTGGAATTATTGTAAGAGGACAGAACTGGTTTATTTGGGGTATAAAATTCAAACTCTTCCGGGAAGACAGCTTAGCATGTAAAAGCACTTGCTCCACAAGCCTGAAGGTGTGAAATCAAATCCCCCACAGCCCATGGTAAAGCCGAAAGCATGGTGTGTTTATAATCGTAGCACTCCTCTAGTGAGATGGCAACAGAGACAGAAGAATTCTCTAGACGCTCACAGGCCTGCTAGCCTGGAGTACACAGAGCAGTGACAATAACAGGAGAGAACCAGCCTCCAACAAGGGAGAAGGCGAGGATGTCTTCTTGTGTGTATCCCCCAACCTGTGTACCATGGCTGATGTGCTCTCCACATGCAAACATCACACACACACACACAATAAATATAAAACACTGGGGGCTGGAAAGATGCTCAGTACTTAGGAGCACTTTCCGCTATGGAGAGAAGCCAGGCTGGGTTTCCAGCACTCTATCAAGTGTCTCACAACTGCCCCACCTGCAGCTCCAGGGGATCGGACATGCTCTTCTTGCCTCTGCAGGTACCAGCACACAAACGCACACATGTGTAAATACTTAAAATGTATTTCATTGATACCTATATGAAGTACACTCTATACCTGTTCAAATATGTCTAATTTTGTTAGTGTCTTGGTAACCACAGAATCCCTCTGGTACTTGACACCATTGTATGATGCAAAACATTTTTTTTTTAAAAATAAGTCCTTTGGAAAGACCTCTCCAGTTGGTTGAGAAACAGGCAGATATTACAGGATGTTCTTGCCAGCAATGTTGCTCTGAAATACAAGAACTGGTGTCAATAATAAACAGTTCACCATTCTCCTCTGCTTTTGCAATTCCAAATGGTTTCTTTCGTTTCCTCAAGATACATTACATAGAATAAAGACTCCAGAAAATATGAACAGTTTAAAGAAAACATTATGAATACTTCAAATATTTTCTTTAGAAAACTGTTTAGGCAAGAGAATGTTCTGGGCTCTTGCATATCTGCTTCCCGACTTGTTCCTCATCAGGACATCATGTCACATTCCCACACTCTGCCCACTCTTTAAGCGCACCTGGGCTCCAGAGTGAGGCTCTGGTCTCCCAGCTCCAGCCTGGTATGTCCTTTGTGCAGATATATAACTTTCTACATGACAAACACCAAACCCAGTGCTGACAGTCACTCCAGCTGTTCCCAGGCCTCTTCTGAGGAAATTCTAGTCCTATAGAACCCCTCTTAACATAGCCCTCTTCCCTAGTTAGCGATTGGGTTATTCTGCCAGCATCTGGGGACTCCTGCTTAGCTCTCCTATTCTTATGGCTCTGGCCGTGCTCTAGCTCCTCAGGATGCCATGGAGACTCCATGTGGGGGCCAGCCATAATGGTGAGCTTACTTCCATCAATCCTGCTTGGCTTCACCTGCCTACCATCCCAGGGCACTAAACCCTTAGCATTCCAAGAATGAGACATGACGCCTCAATAGCTTCCTGTAGCTAAACTGTATAACTGCCTCACGCTCAAGTGTGAAGCACAGCCGTCAGCAGGAACAACACAGTGAGTACAAGAGGTATTTTAAAATATTCTTTCAAGAATAGAGGAGAGAAAGAGACAGAGAGACAGAGGCAGCATATTTTGCCTATCAACCAATAAAAGCATTCAATTCTCAGTAGCCATTTAATGAAATACAAAGAAATTCTTATCACATATCTTTTACTGATTTTTAGCCCTATGCACTATGCTATTAGGAGATACAGAGTCCAGAGCTCACTCTTTAGAGAGCAGGAGCAACAGCTCTCGTCTGGAATGCACGCAATGTAGACATTGCTCTGCCAGGTAGCAGAAAAGCAGATACTGAGAGGGAGCCGTCTAACCAGAGTGGGTGAGCCTGTAATGGCTCAGCACTGCTGACTAAGTACGTCAGGGTCAGAGCTGGTGCTCCTATGGCTGCAAATATGAGTAGTGCAGTGGAATCAGGGGGCTAGCTTGTCATTACAGTAAAGCTGTAGCTGTTCCCTCACTACATGAGGTAGGACTGTGTGGCTGTTTGCATTCTGGGAAATACCCAGACACCACTATTCTGGGCTCTGGCTGAAGTAATGTCTTCGTCATGTAACTACAGGTAAGAATGGAAGAAGACAGCACAGATACAAGAATGAGAAATGCTCTCCTCATTAGAGAACATGTGTGCTGTTGTGGGATGCACAGACACAGCTGATCCGCCACCATGCTCTGATGGACGGCTGAGGGCACATCTGTTAGCGGAGAGCTTGCTCAGCTGCTCTTTAGAGAAGCAAAGCTACTGGATTCTGCTACTGGACTCGGGGAGCAAAAGCATGTTGCTGCAAAGTAAAGGATAGTTTGCTTTAATGGCCTGAAATCTGCATATCTTAAAACATGTTAATTTAGTATAAGTTAGAGAAAAGAATTAGTTTTGATCACATTTGAGTCTGAAGTCGGATCTTATGAGAAAGATGGGCTCCTTGGCACTCTCACAGAAGTATTGAACAAGCACCGGTAGCCTCTATCCGTATTTCTTGCTTTCTTAGCCCAGGCCTAAGATATGTGACTGAGAACCACAGTAGTCAGTCTCAATAGCCTTCTGGAATGGCACTAAATGTACATATTCAAGATTTGTGGTATCATTTACTCAGAGAAAATTATGCCAGTGAATTCCCAATTTGGTAACATATTAAGGATTTATATTTTAGGATTGTAGAAAATTGAATTGAAACTATGGAATGTGAGAGTCAACTTGAAATTCTATAAATTCTTCAGATTGTAAATTCTATAAATACCAGCTAATGAAAAAACATACCTAAAATTTTTTAGTGACAAAATATCTCCTTGTGGAGACTTTTTCAATAGGAACAGCCCCTGCTAATATCACTAACATACACATATTAAATTTTCCCACACTTCAAGTCAGTATTAAAAACACAACCAGGAAAGCAGCGCTGGCCCTGTGTTGAAGGCCTCACACACCAGACCCTGTGCCCCTATGTCAAGACTGCTGTCAAAGCTGTGATGAAGACCACCGGATACCAGCTCTGCAGGGACAGGGAAGGAAGGCATTATTGAGAAGGGATATTTAAGCTCAGTCATAAGAGGGTTACCAAACAGGCAAGGGAGGGAAGATACAAATTCAGAGCAGACCAGGAGGCGGGCAACTCAACACCACGTGAGGTCTGGAGCGGAGCCAGGAACAGCCAAATGACATTAGTGGAAAGTTTCCTGTGAAGCTCAAACAAAACCAAACCTGTCTGTTAACAGTATTTTATTGCCTACATGGGCTTACTGTTAATGTCTGTTTACGGAATCAGCTGTACTGTAAGAAGCCGCGGGTGGCCTGTGCACGTGTGTTACAGCTCTCCTGTGACGCTAAGACCACTGCTAAAAGAGACAAGTGCATGAGCCCTAGGACTCCTGGACCGTGGGATCTTTCAACATGAAAACGCCCGGAATCTTACCACAGAAGCCCTCGGCAGGTGGGCAGAGCTGAACATGACTGTGATGTCTGCAACTAGAGAGGTCCTGGCAAGAAGACCGCATTCTGAGGCAACCTAAGCAACTCAGCAAGACCCTTTCCAAAGTGCAGCTCCCCGGTACAGTGAAAGGAGGATTGTTTGCCCAGGGTCTGCAGCCCCTCGGAGTTATTGGGGATGGTGATATCTTGAGCCACTGAAGAGATGAGGAGGCGGCGAGTGAAGACCATTTTTAGGTAAGATGGAAGGGAAGAGGAAAATTGTGCCTTTTAAAGAAAGGAGAAAAATGCTGTGATGCGTTTACATCTTGGGTGAACGCACTAGAACAGGAAACTGTCACAGATGCAGGAGGAAGAGAACACAGGAGGAAGGTCCTGGGTGCTGGGCAGAACTGGCTTTGCAGAGAAGGCATCTCCCTGAACACTGAGACAGAAAGCAGAAGGGAAGCGCGGAGTGCGGACCATGGCTCAGGTGTGGGAGAGGGCACAGGAAGCTAGCGAAGCTCCTGGCAGATGGCTTCTGTGTTCTCCAGTAGGCAGAAAGAAGTTCTGGGGCCAGGGGATGGTAAACCCTCACCTCAGGAGTATTTGGGAGAAAACTGCACACGTTTAAACAGTACATTTTATTCTGTCTGTGCTTCATTTTGTGAGTATTCTCAGGTAAGTTCTGTGAAGTTCCTGCTTTCTGAATTTTCATGTTAATGCCTATACCAGCATACTTCGTTCCAATGATTTTTTTGAGAATCGTGACTTAAAAGCAAAAGTTGTAATTACAGAGCATAGATCAAAATGTAAAAACTAATGTTCAACTTAGTAAACTTTCCTCTGAGGATTAAATAAACCTTCAAAATAGTTTTGTAAGTACGACTGATATGTAAATTTTACAAAACCTTATATATCTCAATTCATGCAAATAATTTCATTCTTAAATTAAGATGAATAGTAAGTCATTTAAAAATATGTTTCAGGGTTGAGGAGCTCAGCGGTTCATCACTGACTTTACATGTGCCTAACATGTAAGGAACAGATGTGACACACAACACATACACATATATACGTATATATAAATATGTGTGTGTGTCTATTTAATGTGACATGGAAGACAGAGAACTTAGAAGTAATAAAGAAAGACAGTGTCCTTATTTACAACTTTTTCTTTATATATGTATACAGGGTCTCACTATGTAGACCAGGCTGAGCTTGAACTCAGAAACCCGCCTGCCACTATCTTCTGCATGCTGGAATACAGCACCATGCCTGGTCTACTATCATGGTTGAGGGAGCTCTTTTTTAGTCGCTGGAAGGTGTGTAGTAAGTAACTGCCCTGCCCCCGCCTGTCCTCACCAGGGTTACTGGTACCTTATGCACAATGAGCTCATGAGTGCCGTCTGGAAGGGTCCTCCCGTCTTCTTGCATCAGGGGTACAAAAGAGAACCCGAACAGCTTCTTCTCTCCTTTCTCCTTTGCTGTAAAGGAGAATAACAGCCTGCTTACTGAAGAATATGTTTACAACTACATCTCACACACGAAGCATGAACAGCCACCACTGCCGCCAGCGCCCTGGACGTGCCAGGCCCTCACACAGCGGAGAGCACTTTTGCGGTGGGTGTTCACCTGCACCCTGCACTCATGTTACCTTTCTGCTCAGCTGTTTTCACAGGACTCAGTACCTCAAATTACATTCTAAAAAATGTCTCAACTGTCATTTTCTCCCACATCTTCCCCAGCCCCTCAGCACTAAGCCCCACCAGGGGCAGAATTCTCACCTGTTTATTTTTCTCAAACAGGGACATAGTAGGATCTCAACAAATAATGTTTAGTGAAGGAAAGAAAGGATGTGAGGAGCAATGCTTCGTCAGTGGGCCTCTAAAGGAGAACTTTCAAGCTCTGCCCTGGTCCATGTATAAGGACAGTGACCCCATAAAGCTATTTTCTTAGCTTCTGTCAAGGCTCCTGGGAAGGAACTACAAATGGTAAGCTACCTTCTCCCGTATGAGCTGACTTTATTGCTCTGCAAGCTGGAAATGAGGTGGGGAATTTTCAGATACAAGACACCTAATTCAGGACAGCCTTGATGCCAAGGACTCTGGCAGTTCTTTATGGGAGCAAACAGAGATCAAGGATGGTAAGCAGCTTCTGTACCTCTCCCAAGCCTCCCCAGTCCTTTCAGGCGGGATGCTTTTCTCCCAAAACAGAGCAGGTGTTGAAAGCTTGTAGTTCAGCTGTATTCTCCCTGGCGTGTGCATGTGTGAAAGCAAGCAGGAGCCTATGGTAACCGCAGTGCACTCTCCCAGTGCAAGCAGGACAGAGAATCATCCCACGCCATCACAGCAGCTCAACCCTGGCACTGAGACCCAAGCTGAGAAGTGAGAGGTCCAGGGAATCTCAAACGTCGTTCAAGGGCCTGAGCTGAGAACTCTTCCCTAACAACTGTCCCCAGCACTTGACATAGGGGGTGTGGGTCCCTAACAGGACCTGGATGTGTGAACTCGCTGGATGGGTGCTTCAAAGGAAGAAGACTTCCTCTCTAGTTGATCAACTTCAAGTCTAGAGAGAAGGTAGAAATAGACTGAACAGCTCAGCTTAGGTCTCACTGTGTCTCTGTATATTTTGGATCAAAGTCCTTAATCATATGCATCTTTATCAAAGAGTTTCTTCTAATCTGTGACTTATCTTTTTACTATTCTCATCACGTCTTTTGCAGACAAGAAAACTATATATAAACTTTTATTAATTTTTCTAAACATATATTTTGATCACATTCTCCCAACTCATCTCTGATGCTCGCTGCCTCCCTACCCATCCATCTTTATGTTCTTTCTTTTTCTCAAAAAACCCACAAAACAGGAAAAAACCCTAAAACTGAAGAAAACAATCAATCAAATAGAGACTATCACACACATACAGACACACACCCCTAAAACAAAAACAGAAGGAGGAGGAAGAAGAGGAAGAGAAGAGTCGAACTACTGCTGGGCATGAGGCCTGTCTTGGAGTGCAGTTGATACACCCAGCGATCCTCCATTGGAGAAAACGGATTTTCTCCTTTCCCAGAAGACATCAATTGCAAATGGTTTATAGACTAGGGGTGGGACTTTGCACACACTCGCTCTCTTCTGAGCTGGGATTGTGCTTGATTTGAACTTGGGTTTTTCTTCTGCACTCTGTCACAGACCCTGTGAGCTCACAGGAGTATCAGCCCTGCCCGGTCTGGCTGATGCTGTCACCCAGCATCTCCAGTTCTTACAATCTTTCTTCCTCCTCGTTCCAACAGATCCCTGAGCCGGAAACGTGAAGGACTGCGATAAGGGCATCCCACTCAGGGATCCAAAGTCTCTCGTTCTCTGTGTACTGTCCATTTGGGGATTTCTTTGTACACTACCAGCAACTGAGGAAACAAACTTTGGAAAAGGCTGGAACAATGCTCAACTGTGTCCAGCCTAGCGTGCGTGCTTTGGGTTCTGCGGGTGCGTGGATCCACAAAGCCCTGGACATGGGCTAGACTGATGGGTGAAAGGGGCCACCAGGAAGAGCTAGGAGATCCTGTTTCTGTACCCGCAGGCCCAGTTCCTAAGGTGTTCAGAAAAATA
Organism: Pachyuromys duprasi; assembly: GCA_028658305.1. Classification (NCBI taxonomy): domain Eukaryota; kingdom Metazoa; phylum Chordata; class Mammalia; order Rodentia; family Muridae; genus Pachyuromys; species Pachyuromys duprasi. The sequence goes on from CM053755.1 coordinate 3,182,388, forward strand.
CTTTAATTTGATGACTCCAGCTTATCAGTTTTTCCTTTCATGAATCTGTTCCTGTCTATAAAAAGTCATTGCTAAGCCCATGGCTATCTAAACTTTCTTCTTTGCTATCTTTCTAGGAGTTTTGAAGTTTCATGTTTTCCAGTTATACCCATAATTCATTTTGAGTTGACTTTTTTTTTAAATATAAGGTCTATAGCTAGATTTTTATTTTACTTGAGAATGACCAAATGAGCCAGTACCATTTGTTGAAAAGCCTCTGTACCTCCATGGACTTGACTTTGCTTCTTTGTCAAAGATCTTTTGGCTTTCTTGAATCCATCTATACCTGGGCTGTCCAGTCTGTCCCACTGATATTTTGTCTAGTCCTTCATTACAGCATATTGTATTGATTATTGCAACATATCTGGAACTCACTATGTAGTACAGCATGACCTTGGACTTCTTATCCGAGCATCTCTACTTCCCAAGTGCTGGAATTAGAGGCTTGGGCCACCTCCTGCTATATACAGTGCCAGGCACTGAACCTGGGGCTTTGTGCATGCTAAGCGAGCACTTTACCAACTGGGCTATACTCCAACCCCAACGTACTTCATGCTAAGCCTTAAAGTCATGCAATGTGAACCCTCCAACTTTGTTTACCTTCCATTTCGTATGGGCTATGCTGGATCTTTTGCTTTCTCATATCAACTTTAGAATCTGGTTCATTTTGTTTTATTCATTTAAAAAATGCTGAAATGCTGAGACTTTTTTTCACCAGGACCACATTGGACCTACAGATTCAGTCAGAAAGACCTGACATCTTGACAATACTGAATTGTTCCACCCACAAACATGGCTCTATTGCAGAAGTCCTTAAATGATTTGTTTGCAGTCATTGCTTTCCTTTCATTTCCTCCTTCTCAGTCTTAAACTCACATTCATCACCACTAAGGTGCCAATGCTGCTAGCCAGGGCCAGTGATTTCTAGGATATTAAATCAAAAGAGTAAGTTCTCTGTCTTCATCTTCTGGGTCACTAGCAGCTAACATGTCATCTGACCACTTCTCTCCTGGAAGAACGCCTTCCTTTAGCCCCATGGACTCCTTGGCTCTCCTTCAACCTTCTGGCTGGACAGCTCTTCATTTTCCCAGCTGTAAATGTGCCCTAGAGATCTAATCTTGTACTTCCGTCTGCTATCAAACTACTCAGGGATCTCACACAGTCTCCCGGCTTTAAAAATATCAAAACAGATGCTGTGCTGCAGCTGCACCGCGCTGGGTCACAGCAGCTGGAAACAAGCATCTTCTCCTACTTCAGCATTCCATTGCGTCATGTCAGTGCTGAAAGCTGGGGTGATTTTAACACCAAAGAAATCATCAAATGTTACAGTCAGGGCTCACCTTGCCCCAAGCACTACTTATTGACTATTCAGAGCAGGCCACTAATCTACATGTAACTTTTCAACCCAAGCCTCATTTGCTTCCTGTCAACACCTTGGATGTGTAGTGGATGCCATATTTCTAAGAGGGAAATTTTAGTTTCTGCCACCCATCCACAAACAGATGGTCCCTGTGGTCTTCCCACTTGATTAAGCAAACATTTCAATCTCAGGACCAAATACTGGGGTCATTCTTGACTTTTCTCCTTCTTCCACACCCAATCCATGAACGGTCTATAGAAAAGAAATCAAATTGTCATCACCTTGCTGCAGAGTACCCTAATCTCTTTTTTATTTCAAGAACTGCAGAGACACCCCCGGACCCCAAGCACTGTTCCTATTCCCAAATGGCCCATCTGTGGCCTATGGTCTACACAGCCACCTGACCATCCCTCAAAACCAGCTCTTCTCACATAAAATCCCCAGGCCTCACCACAACACAGAAGCTGAGGTAAGGCCTGGTTTCCTTGTTACCTCTCCACTTTCCCAGCATTCTTCGAAAACGCCAAGCACGGTTCAACCTCATGTCTTCTGCATTTACTGTTCTCCTTGCTTGGAATATTCTGTCCCCAGACACACCAGGGCTCAGCTTGTTAGTTTCTTTTTGTCGTATCTCCTTATCAGGCTTGTTCCTAACTGTTCCACGCAAACAGAAGCAAAGCACCATCACTTTCTAGCCCCTCCATCTTCTTGGCTGCACTCGCCATTCACTTCACACAGCAGTCCACCGCAGTGTGCAGTGTGCAGGGAGTGTGTTCTGAGACGCCTATAGGCTGCCTGAACTATAGACAGTATTAAACCACAGAAACCACCACTTTTCCCTGCATGTATGGACTCACAGTAAGCTTTACAAGTCAGCACAGTAACATGTAAGAACAGAGACATAGATGTTCAGCATTGCTACCGTCCTTTTTGTTTCTTTTTGACATATATGAGACACCAGTATCACTTTTCTTGCATTTGGGGACCATCAGTAAGTAAAGTCAACTTAACACAACCATGGTGGCATCTCAGCAGCTGCTGGGATAACTGGGACAGCTTAATGACGAACAGGCAGGTATTGTGCCCAGCACAGATACACAGGACAAAGAAAGGACTTAAGCTCACGGTGGACAGAGCGTGGCTTCTTAAGATTTCTCCAGCTACTCAGAATGGTATGCACTTTAAAACTTTGGAATGGTTTATTCTGGAATATTCTATTTCATATTTGATCAGAACTAGCTGAAAGCGTGGGCAGCACGCCTGCAGATCAGGGGAGACCACAGCCTTCTGCATCCATTAGTCAGCTGTCTGCCCTCTCCCCCAGGAAGGGGAGGAACTTTGCTGTGTTCTCGAATGTGGATCTAGCACTAGGTGAAGTGGTTGGCACACAGTAGGCCTTCAATTTTATGGATAAATAATTCATGTTTTATTAATAAATCATAGTATTTAGTGAATATATATATATACACACACACACAGAAATTTTTGGAAGCTCTGTATGATGAAATGACTTCAGCATTTGCATACTGTGGGATTATGGGGATTATTTTGTTTTCTTTTTCCTGTGGCAAGTTCTTCTGAATGAAAACAACAACACAAAAGTGTGAACCGTGATTTAAGTACAAGGCTGAAAGGGTGGAAACCCAACAGATTGTATTCAAATACAGCCTGCGTCCTGCTTCCCACGCTGTGAATTATAATGTTTTGTGAATGCTCCTTTTCACATTTTCCTTTATTTCCCTCTTCCTTTTTCTTGTTTTGGAACTCAAAGCAAATGACAGGTCCACGTGAGAAGTCTGAGAAAGCCTGGCAGGTCGAGCAGCAGAGCTCATCACCCCAAGTCCACTCGCCCTCGGGTCGTTACCTGGCGCTCCGCTGGGGACTTAGAACAGTGAGAGCGCCGCTCCTCGTCCCCTTGTATTGTTTTATTTTGGTGGTTTTTCAAGACAGGGCTCCTCTGTGTGGCCTTGACCATCCTGGAACTAGCTTTGTAGGCTGGCCTCAACCTCGCAGAGCTCTGCCTCTTGAGGGCTGGGATCAAAGGTGTGCGCCCCCACCACCCAGCCCTCCTGGATTCTTAAACACCCTCATTTGCCCGGTTTATAAGGACTGCTTGGCTAATTCTGAAAAATATGCCACAGCCCTGAGCACAGCACAGTCCCTCCGCCTGAAGCTCAGGTGACGTGTGTACTACAGCCCTATTTATGTTATTCTCCTGTGCCTTGTGCCTGAGACTCTGTTCCCAAAGTTCTCTACAACCTTAACTATCTGTCCTCTGGTAGTGCCTACATTTCAGAGGCATAGCAAGTGTCAGAAGACCCCTGGCCTCAAGCTGGAGGAGGCAGAAAACTGGCTTGAAAAGGTAGTGAAGAGAGCAAAAACTGAAATAAAACTGAAGATATGGCCAATAATGCCCATGAGGACAAGCCTATTTCTGTCTTGAGCTGTTTAAATCTGTAAAATGAGAGCATTATTTTGGCTCATTTCAGCACCATCCAGAACTGCACGGTGATGTAGTAACATGCAGATCAACACAAACCTAGCTTCACCAAACGCTTTCCTAGATGTTTCATATGCCCAGAAAACTCCAAGGGGACTTCTTGGAGCTGAGTCAGCTTCCTGCTAACACCAAAAGGTCAGGCTGGCCCAAGCCCACTAGACAAGTGTAATTTTTCTATTGCTGTGTCTCCTCCTTCTGTTCAGATTTTCTAGGATGTAAGTGATGAGCTGGAGTTTTAATGAGAACAGTGAAAGAACAGAGACTCCCTGGGCCTCCTGTGGTTTTTAATGGTCTTCTTTCCTTTCTGTTTTTACAGCTTCTCCAGGAGCCCCTCACTTCCAGGGCTCCCACTGTTTGCATTCTTGCCTCCTTTGTCGCCTTTTCTGTACATCTGCCCACAGAAAGCATAGGACCCACCCCAAGCCCACAAAGCTGCTGCGTGCACCCCCACACTTACTGGAACAATGCCGGAACTCAAAGCGGATGTGCGAGCCTCTGAATTTATCCACAGGAATAGGAAGTTTCAGCAGCTCCGACCACCTGGGACTGTTGTTGTGATAAAGCACAAAGGAATGGTACTCACTAGCCAGTGGCTCCCCAGAGCCGAAGGAGATGAAATCCTGAAAACGGAACATGGGGAAAGTTAGCCTCATTTGGACACTTCCGCAACCAGCCAAGCAGCTGCTCCTGACATTACCTTTTGTAGATAGCTTTGCTGTGTTGTCTCTGTATTTGCTCTACCTAGTGAGGAGACAGGTTTGATTCTGAGCCTGCTCTCTAAGGCCTACTGTGCCTTCGGATGTGATGTGAGAATTCAACTCTGGGAAACCAAAACCCCAGTACACTGAAGCTGGAGCCTCTTCCAAGATCCCGGAGGTGATTGTGAGGGCCCCGTGCAACCTTTACAACAGTGGTTCCCAATCTGTGGGTCACAAGACCCTTTCACAGGGATGGCTTAAGACCATCAGAAAACACAGATATTCACATTATGATTCATAACAGTAGCAAATTTACAGTTATGGGGTAGCAATAAAATAATTTTATAGTTGAGGTTCACCACAACATAAGGAACTGTATTAAAGGGTCACAGCATTAGGAAGGTTGAGAATCACTGCTTTAGAAGAACAAGCATTCTTCTCCACCAAGCTGTGTTCACAGAAAACACAGACCCAGAGAGCGTCTGCTATTGCTTCCCCAAGCAATAAATAGTACCAACCTCCACTTTGGCTAAAAAAAAATTATAGAACTAAACATGGTAGTTTTTGTTTGGTATTATTTTTACCCAATTTCTAGAGCAAAAAAGTAAGAAAAATTAAATGCTAGTAAAGGAATCTGCTCAAAAATAGCCGCTGTAATACAATTATTGATATACAAAGTGAGCAAACTGTAAACACCTTTTGGTTTTCTAATTTTCTTTTCTGTGAAGGACACAATGGACTTTTAAGAAAGAAAAGAAAACTATACCACCTTGGTGGGGGGGGCACTGCAACTGTGAAATTACAGAAATGATCACAATTAGAGATGACGTCACAGGAGGTGTTAACCGTCACTTCAGAGCCGTCCGAGCTGACGTACCTTCAAGGGCTGCCCATTGCTATCTACAACGAACATTGTAACTTCCACATTTCTGGCCACACTCTTCCCTCCTTTCTCAAATTCTCCCCTTTCTACGGTGATGTATAAGTCATTCCTCATTTCACCTATTGGAAAGGAAAAGGAAAAGCATGTTACGTATAACAGGACACGGAATGCTCTACCAAGAGAAACTGTAGTTTATAAAGGTCTCAAGGCAGTCACATTGCTGTAACATGGCCTCTGCTCTCACTGCCAATAAGCAGCAGAGGAGGACACAGGCTGGCCTGCGCGAAGCTGGCGCTGCAGCACAGAAATGTCCACTCAGGAGACAAACGTGGCGGCTGGGTAGGAGGGAGCTGTCTCTCTAGGTCCCAATATTTCCTTCATTCCATTTATGAGGTGTGATACCAAATGACAGCCTAGCAGCCACAGCTCCAAAAGCCTGTATTACTGTTTTAGAGTCATGCACCTCTTTAGAGAGAATTACTTAAATGGAATGAAATGGCTGGACCTGAAAAGAGTACAATTACAACATAAATCTTTTCCAAAATTCATGGACAAAATGATCTCAGTGCTGGAAGAATCCAGATTATTTCTTTGTGAACAGATGTAGAATAACTCAACCACACAAATAAACTTGACTTATTATTTCATACCATCAAACTGTAAAATAAACGAGAAAGAGCCTAGATTCAAACTTTCTCAAGATTCACAAAAATAATCTGTATTTTTACCTTAGTGATTTATATAACTTGGGTGTCTTTTGGTATTATCCCTTTCTTATTGCTCCAAGAGACAAAAACTGAAGGCAACTAGCAAGCTTAGAAGATAAGGACAACTCAGTAGCAAGTTGCCATTACTAGAGATGGTGGCGGGTAGTGAGGCTGGTATCTCAGTGTATGTAACGGAACTTTCAAACTTTTGATGAATTGTAGTAATACTGTCTTTTTATTTTTACTGTATGTGCACTGGTGTTTTGCCTGGATGTGTGTCTGTGTGAGGGTGTCAGATATTGGAGTCACAGACAGTTGTGAGCTGCCATGTGGTTGCTGGGAACTGAACCTCTAGAAGAGTATTCAGTGGTCTTAACTGCTCAGCCATCTCTCTAGACCTTGTAACATTGTCTTTAATTAAACAAACAAACAAACAAACTTCCCATAAGGAAATAATAACCAGAAGGAAAAACAGTTGCACACACACAGCTGGGAGTTTTGTGAAACTTCCTGGTTAAAGCTATTACCAAAAGCTGCTCTTGTTCTCCAATACCAGGGCTAGCCAACATGTCCAGTCACTTTCCTGCACAAAGACAATTGCTTATGGTAGGCCCTGGCTGACTAGGGCACAGACAGGTATGAAACTGATGAACTGTGTAAGATCAAAGAAGCATTAAACCTTAACTACCCTTTTAAAAAGTATATAAAACATACATTAGTGGAACAGTTGACAGAAAGGTCTCACAAATTTTGGAATTCTCAAACAGCTCCTGAAATCCAATATCAGAAAATAAGAAATTTACAAGTTCTGGAGAAAATGTATTTCCACACATTTAAGATTATATGTAGTCAGGTGTGGTGGCACACCTCTAATTCAAGCTTCTGGGATGCTGAAGCATGTGGATCTCTGTGAGTTCAAGGCCAGCCTGGTATACAAAGCAAGTTCTGGACCAGCCAAGGCTATATAGTGGGATTCTGTCATCCTCTCCCTGACCCCAATCAGATTCTTTAAAAGTGTTTTTTTTTTTTTATAACTGCTCCCATGCTTTTCAGTTTCTAGACACTGGCTCAAAAATTTCACTAGTTTGCTAGTTCTTTCATAACTGATCTCATCACATCAAAGAGGTCCCTTAGTAAGCTCTAAGGTTGGTTCTAGGAACCCTCACAGGTATCAAAATCCCCAAATGTTCAAGTTCCTCATACAAACTAGTATAATGACTTGTGCAGAACTGATATACATCTCCTAGCATATTTGAAACATATCTGTGTAGCCTTCATCCAATGCCATGCAAGTAGTTGCTGTGTTGCGTTGTTTAGAGAATAATAAGTAGCAAAGAAAAAAGGTTGTCCGTATTGAATGTTTTCAATCCTAAATTGCCTGAATCTGAGGAACTGTTTGCTGTGGACACAGAGGACCAAATATGTACCTTTACACACAAACACCCCTTTAATGACATTTGTTTTAGAAGTTCCATCCCAGAGTCCACAACAAACCAACCGTGTGAATAAGGGACTTGCCGAGAGCTGGGCTGCCAGTGGGGACTGCACGTTTGCCCAGCGAACTGCGTGGAAGGCCATTTCCTGACAACAATTTCCCCACTAACAGACTTGGCAAATAAGATAACAGCATTCGAGCCAAGACACTTTAAAGATGTTACTAGCCATTTTCTTGCGCCATGGAGTGGGCAACACACGCTGGTTGACAGGAAGTCTAGCCACAGTGGTTTTCTACCTTGAGAATTTCTCATGGGAGTGATCAGCCTTTCCAATACACAAAGGGATTTAGTATCCTGAAAAAATGTCTCCGTGTTCTTGCTCTCCTCTACTGGAAGGCCACCGCTACTCCAACTTCAGCAAGGGGGTTTGAGATGATCTTTCAGTGTCCATAACGGAGGCTCAAGGGACGGAAGGCCAGGAGACGCACTGCCGGTACCACACTATTCTCTTTCCCCTAGTCACATGCTTTGCAAGTAGTTCCTACATACAGACACGCTATTCTAGACTGAGTAAATGCCACCAGGAATGGGGCAGAAGTTCCAAATGTAGGGAGTGAGGTCTTTGTGTGCATGCTGTATGTGGTGAGTTCGTGTGTTTCTGTGTGTGCGTGCATGGAAGGCAGACGGGTGTTAGGTGTCTTCCTCTGTCACCCTCCACCTTATTTTTGAGGGTGTGTTTTAGTTACCATGACTGCCCAGCAAGTCCTCCTGTCACTACATCCCCATGGCAGGATCACAGAGGCGTGTCAACAAGCCTGGCTCGTATGCAGTGCTGGGATCTGAACTCTGTTCCTTATGCTTCTGCAGCAAGCACTCAATCCCCAGAGTCATGGCCCTAGTCTTCATGAGCCGGATGTAATAAAACCTAAAATGTGAAGCATGGTCCCCAGTGGGTAGTGTTGTGGATAAAAGATGAAAGAGGTAGACGGAGCGCCAGGGGACAGGGGAGGGGTGAGAGGGCCTGGGCCGAACAGGCAGAGTGGCACACCTCAACAAAGCAGCACCTAAGAAGAGAGCCTCGTGCGAATTCTCAGAGCCAACTGAAGTCACGATACCTAGATTCTTCCTTCCCTTTTCCTCAAAAGAAATGCTTGAATTCAGACATGCCTAATGCTGAAAGGCCATAAGACAATGGGAATAAGGAAATCAAGGCTCTAGCCCTGCTTCTGCCACTGTTTCTCTGTGAACCAAGCCTAGACAGTACAATATCAACCCCCGGGACTCTGCTGCCTGTCTTATTAATATAGGAGAGAAGTAAAGGCAGAGGTGAAGAGAAGACAGATATTACACAGGGTGCTTTGAAACTTCAATTTACTATTATTATTAATTATTATTATTTGGGAGGGTATAAACCATGCTGCCTGTATGGAGTTCAGAAGACAATCTTTTAGATGAGTTCTGTCCTACCTTTACATGGATTCTCAGGATGGAGTTTAGGTCATTAGCCTTTATGTCAGCACTTTCCTCCCTGAGTCATCTTGTTTGTTTGTTTTTGGGACGGGGTTTCTCTGTGTAGCCGTGGCTGTCCTGGCCTCACACCCACTGCCTCTGCCTCCAAGTGCTGGAGTTATGGGTGTGTGCCACCGCACCCAGCTCCCCTGAGCCATGTTGCTGGTCCCTCTGAGGCCTTTGCTTAATGCTGTTTCGATGACTTATAACACAACGCCTGGACCAGAGTACACTCATGCACAGCAGGCCAGACTGGTCAACAGTCGTGCGTAGATGGGGGCCCCCGTTGTACTGGAGGAGCTGGCAGCAGCTGAGGAAGCTGAGAGAGGAAGGGTCACTTTCCTTTGGGGCTATGGCTCCTGGTAGGGTGGATGATCCCACATGCATCCAGGCAGCTTGAACTGGATTCCCGGGGTTATTAATTAAAAAATAAAAGTAAAAACAGAACATGAAGTTGGGAGGGGGCAGGGTGGGGCCACTAGAGGGATAACCAGGAAAGTATGAGTTGGGAGGATGTGACCAATACACATTATATGAATGTTTTACACTTTCAAAGGACAGAGGCCGTTGTTCTAAAAAGAAAAGCCCTTAGACACACGTTTTGATATTCTGCTCCCATTCCTGTACTATCCTCCTCCTGGTTGTTTTGCAAATCCTTCAGATTAAACAGGATTCCTTTGCAAAGAGAACACATGACGAGAGGAGCACTCTTTTCTGGTGGTGTCTGCAACACGCCTCTCTCGCCTCTCTCCAGGAACTTCACAGCTTGCTATGTTCCAGTACCACAAGGTGCCACATTTTGCCAAAATATGCAGAAGGAGAAAGTTGAAACAAGAGCTAATTAAAATCAATGTACTTGAAGATTCTGGAGAAGACTAGCAAGCCCAATCCATGTCAGGAAAGCCTCTTGGGTAATTAGGAGACAGACCATACAGTGTGAAATGGACTCACCAGTGAGAGGAACTAGTTTTGTGACAATGTATATTAAGTCCTCACATCTGAGGCTCACTACTCTGTAAATTTAATGTGCAGGACTCGCTTCTCTTTAACAGGCCCACTGGCCAGGAAGCCTGCACACACCTAAGGGTTTCTTAAAACTAGTCATATTAGTGGGAACAAAATGAAAGCACGTTGGTGCATGCAGTCAGTAGGATGACTGGTGACATAAATGAGCAAGGTCTCTGTCACAGGATATGCCCTGGATCCTTGATGCTGTCTTGTGACTGTTCTGGACTGGCACAAAGCAGATGCCAGCTTCATCAAGGAGCCACTGTACAGGGTCACGGCAGGGCAGGCCCAGCTCTTTGAGGATTTGTAGTTTAGGGAATCAAAGAACAATACCCACAGTTAAGAAAAGAAAATATGCGAATGACTTAGGACTCCCACACACACACACTAAGATAACTGATGACGGTGAACATCCCTAATTGAAAAACCCAAAACCTTTTGAGCACCAACATAGCACTCAGAGTCAAAGACACCAGAGCATTCCAGATTTTTATTGTAGGGATGTTCAACCAATAAATTTCATGGAAAATGTTTGTTTGTTTCTTTCTTTCTCCATCTCCTTGGCCTCCTTCCTTTTTTTTTAGATAGGGTCTCACTATGTAGCCTTGCTTGGCCTGTAACTCACTATGTAGACCAGGCTGGCTGTAGGCTTAGAGACTGTCCTGCCTCTGCCTCATCTCAAGTGCTCCCAGCCCCATGGGAAAAATTGTAAATTCTCACACACCTCTGAAGTCTCAAACACTTCCAGCCCGCCCAGCTCTAGACGAGGCGTACTCCACTGCACAGGGCACTTTACAGAACGCTGCCCTTGAGGTCGGTTCTTCACAAAGCATTTGAGTGCCTAGCTAGATCTTCTCTTGCATTTATAGGAAGGCACTAGCCATGGCATGATTAAAGTGTGTGAATTCAGCTGCTGTCATCACAGAAGATTTCAAGGAAGATATTCACAATGCCATCGTGCACTGGTCAGGCTGATCCTGGAACACTATCGCCGGCTCTGGGAACCGTCGGTGTCTGGTCTGACTTGCGGCTGGAAGGAGACCCCTTGTCTCTCACCAACATCCTCTCACTGAAAGTACACCACCTTTCCAAGTGACCAGGACCCACATCTGAGAGAAGTGATGACCCCTGTGTGGGGCAGAAGCTTGACAACCCCAGTCAAAGCTCAGTAAACTTCAGCTGAATTTAGAAAACACTCTTACAAAATCAGGCAGGCCCTAAATTTGTCATCCTCCTTCCTCAGGCCTCAAGTAGCTGGGATTAGAGGCATGAGTGATTTTGACCGAGTAGGACATATTTTTAAGGAAGATTAAATCATATCACACCAACTCTCATCTATTTTCTCCAAAATGAGGGTCACTGCAAGACTGATTCTATCCATTACAAGTGCTTCTTTACCAGTAAGTAGCAAAGCATAATACCTATATTTAAAAGAATGGAATTCCTTTTTAAAAAACAACAGGGAAACATATCTATTATATTATTATCCCAGATCTATAAGTCACCAAATTATTTGCAAAATAAATTTAAATAAATCTTGAGTTCAGTATCAAAATTAGTCTCCAAACTCAGCCCCTACCTCCTCCTAGTAGTCTGGCAGTTACACTTAATTCTTTTTGGGGTTAGAAGCCTAAAAGATTTACAAAAATCTCCAGAAAGTATTAACGATGTGATCTCTAACAAAAAGTGGCAGTTTAGCCAATCACTTTGTGACAGCACATCTCCAGGGAACAGGGCATAAGCCAGGAAGACGAGGTAGCGGGACATGATGGGACAATGATTCGCCTAGAATGTAAACCTAGAGGAGGAACGAGTGTTTACGTGGTGTGCAGAGGGGACAGGCAGCCTCTTAGGACCTTTCAGACACACCAGTTAACTGTTCCAAGATGTCTGGAACACAGATCTCCTCACAAACAGAATGGCCTGGGCCTGGCTTCCATGGGGTCTGTTAAGACACTTAGGACCAGGCTCTCCAACATAGTAACTTCTTCCATGTGGCAACTGAACAGTTGAAATGTGACTTGGCTATAGAGACATGTGCCGGGAATGTCCAACACTCAACAGCTTTCAAAGACTGCGACTGGAAAACAGTGTGAATACCTCATCAGAACATTCTTCTGTAGATCACCTACTGAGGGATAATACTTGGGATGCACTCAGTTAAATAACATATGCTGCTGAAATTAGGTTTACCACTTCTTATTCTTTTAAAATAGTGGCTCTTTGTTATTTGAAATTACACTCGGGCTCACTCTACATTTCTGTGGGGAGCAGACATTTAAATATTTGCTATTCTCTCTCAGAGCCTGCAGCATGAAATTTCCCACAGAGATAGTATCTGGTTTGTATATCACAGTGATAAGGTATCTTAGAAAATGGCTTTCTGCAGCTGTAAATCCGTATACTAAAATAACAATAACAATGAATAATCAATTAATACTAAAACAACAAGCACTGAATGTCTGCCCCATGGGCCTGAAGGCACAAAAGCAGGTCCCTCTTTGTCCTTCATACAGGTGAAAGTGATTCCCCTGTACAACAGCAAGGCCAAGGGGAGACTCCCTGCTTCCAGCTTCCCCAAGTTCAAAAGGAGGCTGTGGACCCAAAAACAGTTCTGTCTGTGTCAAGGGTACGGGCCATCGGTTTACAGAGAGGGTGACTGTGCTAACGAACCTGCTCCTCTTGGTATGGGATGTGCATGCATCACCTGTCCTGACCCCATCAGAGAACCAGATGCAAATGAACTTTGAAGGACAGTCTAGAAAATGAGGTGGGTGGGGCCATGATTGCATGCACTGCCCACAGGATACTGACCAGAGATGCTGCTCAGAAACATTTTCTCACTGGAGAATTCAACTCAGATTTCCACTCAGCCACTGGCGAGAATGAACTGGGTAGTCTGGGAACAACAAAGGACTGCAGTGCAATGACTGTACGTCTCACTGTAAAAATTCCAGTGAGTCTGGGAGCTAAAGTAACTACATGCATCTCTCTTAGCTCCATCTTGTGTGGAATATTAAGAAGTCAAAGAAGATAAGAAAAAAGAAAAGAAATAATGAAGTGTTTTTAAAAAAACTTTTCTTGCAGTCTAAGGCACGCAGATCTGTTTGTATCTGGAGAGACAGTTTCCTTGGACAGTATGAAGCATCCATTACAGAGTCCTGCCAGAAAGAGACAGAAGCTAGCCCTACTCCCCAGCTCCCCATTATTAAAGCCATACAAGAGCAACAGGAGCACAGAGCCTGTTGCCCAGACAAGTGATCAGCCAGAGAAGTGCCATCCTGCTCTATGTGTTTCCACTCCTCGATGACACTGCCCAGGGACCAAGATGAGGAATTCTCCGGGCAGCTGGCCGTGCTCTGCTCCACACTTGGTTTTTTATATTAGATTTGCCCATCAATTTGCTTCCCAGTGGGATGAATGTTTTTCTTTTTTGTTAAAGAGGAAATACCAGTTATTTATAGCAACTAGGGGAAATAATGAATGCTTGCAAGAGCAACTGGCTAGTATGTCACCAAGTAAACAGATCTACAAACAGTCATTTTCCACAACGGTCCTGAAAGACGCTAAGGGTGACTGGGCCAGGTCATTGCAGAAGGCCTTCCAAGCTGCTCTCCTGGCCTTCCCTGCACGAATAGATTTCAATCAAGCGATCAGTAGATGGTACTGTGGGAAATACAGAGCATTTGGGGTCTTTTCCAAGCAGTTCTACCACTAGGTCTCAGAGCTGGGGGGTAGAATCACAGCAGGTGCTGAGGGTAGCAAGAGCTTCGAGAAGGGCTGGGTCACCAGCTCTTAAGACCCTCCTGTACGAGTAACAAAAAAGGGAAAATACGTATAACATAAAAATCCACTCAACATATAAAATAGCATATTATACTAAAAGGTTCTCTTTATAAAGAGATTCTCATACCAAACAGTACAGCTTCACCGTTACATCCTGAGAATCACCCCCTTCGGTTCCAGATGTTCATATCCCCCTCGACACCATCTAAAAGGCATGGAGGTACTCACAGAAACAAGCTGGCCCTCAGCGAGCATGACATTTTAAACACAAGTTTTATCATATTTTGATCAACTATCTGTAACTCATCATGTTTTGTGCTTATCATATATCATTCTCCATGTTTAAGAAGAAAAACAGTTTGGCCTGTGAAGATATCAGCTAGCATGATGTAAACTTCTCCACAGAGATCAAGTATTTTGGGTAGTACCTCAGCTTTGGTTGCTACCCAAATGCAGCCATGGCCACCAGGGCTACTTCATTTCAGATAACAGTTCTTAATTTGCCCGTGCACACACACTTCACTCAGTTTTCACAAGTGTCCAGAGGCTACCTGAGCACTTCAAAGCTGACAGCCTGACAATCTTCTCAAGTGTCAGAACCAGAGACTAGACGTGAACTTCGGCATTTTGGTGCAAACGAAGTCACCTACCGGGCATGATGATATTGGAAAAGCCCAGCTTCCGTGTTATGGACACTCCGTGAGAGAACACTGAAGAGCACTCTCTTCTGATTTGCTCAATGTCTCCATGGAGCAGCTGGAGGGAAACTGCCAATCCTAAGACAAAGGACAGACAGGCAAGTTATGGGAAGAAGAAAACAGATGAATGCGCTTCCACAAGCTCATAAGCTCAGGCATACGACTTCAGATTTTACCAGCACACAAAATGGATAGAAACCAGGAACGATCCTTGAGGAACAGTTTTATACATATCCACAAATTTCCCAATTTCTAGGAACTGGAGACTCACTGGTAGAGAGCTAGGAGCAGGAAGCAGGCTTGGAGCCATGGCACCCTATGGTCCAGCCCTGGCTGTTGGACATAACACTCCACCAACACTTACTCTCCAAATAGACAATGGGCAACGAGATCAAAATAGAGTTTTACCTTTAAAAAACAAAAACCTCTATAAGGCCTATAGATAATGATCTACCAAACCTTAGAAGCTTGAAAACAAACCTTAAGATATAGGCATTCAAGAATTGTTAAAAATAATGATTTTTCCTGAAATTGAAGTCACAGAAGTGATTGTAATAAAATCAAAGTTACATTCTTATTATCATATAACACAGAAACTCAAAATGGCATTTTCTGAGAATTTATTAGGATACAGGACACTTTGACAAACAAAAAGGAATCTAGTCAGTTCAGAATTATCTGTTTGTCTTTTTTATTCCAATTACAATGACATTATCACAGCATGGTGTGCAGAAGACAATGTTTATTTCACATGTAATTTTCTCAATTGTACAAAAAGGAATCTAACGTGAAAATGCCAGTATATACACTTCAAAGACCCAGCCTCTCTTTCCATTCCTCCCTCTTCTCAACATTTTAAACAAGAAGGTACCAGGCTCTCCACTGGATCCTCACCAGAAAGTGACTCACTTAAAAACACTGACTCAAGTTTTTATAAACCCTCACTCCACCTAAAGTGAGTTTAGATAGTGGGGAAAAGAATAAATCCATCCCCTGATGGTCTTGAATCTATATCATTATTTGTCAGAACCATCTCCTGAATAATCCCTGGTCATTAATTTACAGTACTACAATGCCCCCTAAAACCAACAATCCAGAATGACTTCAGTCACCCTGGAAAACTTGCAAACGTTATCTACAGCCCAGGCACACTGGGTCTCCCTTTTACTCTCCCTAAATAGTATGAGAAAGCAAGAACAGCCAAAGCTGTCTTTGTCAACTTGTTTGTTTTAAAGGAGTAACAAAATAACTGGAAGTAACAAAGAGAAGAACTGGAAAGGACGCCTGTGGTGGCTCCTTGTCTCAGACAATGGCAGTGAGAGTGAGGTGTGGCAGGTTTCAAAACCTTGAACCTGTTCTCCACCTCCCTGTGACTCTCCCTTCTCCACCCCACCCTCACTCACTCACTTTGAACTGGGTGCCTGAGGGAAGAAGAGGAGGAGGCTCAGTCCCACCATAGCCAGCGGGAAGGGCTAGGCACCCGGACACATGAATGGACTGCAACTCTCTAACAGCTTCAGGACACTGCACGGGACACTGCTGATTCCTTTCAAAACCCGGAGGCTAGGGGACAAAGACCAAGCAGCATGAGCTCTAATCCATCTGCCTAGCAGCCATCTTCCTGCTCTCCCACCATCCCATCTGGTCATCACCGCCTCTCTTCTCTTCCACTATCGTCCTTTCACCTTCAACGCTCACATCGCCATCAGCATCATCAGGAGCTAGGGTTTGTGGAAGACCCAAGTGAACCATACACAGTTTCACAAGCAGTTCTTCCTATTGGGGAGGGCACTGTTCAGAAGTCCCAGAATTCTTTCTATTTTCTTTCTCGAGGTCTTCTCTGTGCAGACTTGGCTGTCCTGGACTCCTTTATAGACCAGGCTGACCTCGAACTCAGAGAGCTCCGCCTGCCTCTGCCTTCCCTAATGCTGGGGTTACAGGCCTGTGCCACCACACCTGGCTCCTAGAATTCTTAAAGAATAAGATATATTTGACACATTTTTTATATATTTTTGAGATTTTTGTTATATTTTTCAAATGAAAAGTCATTTTACCAGGACCTCTGTGGAAGGGCATGATGGGGACACTTGCAACACTACGTGGCAAGTACAAAGGAAGGAAGGAAAATCTCAACAATAATGAGAAAACAAAGAGCTCACATTCTTTGGGATGGGAGTGGGACCCCATTAAACTGCCTAGACTTGCTACTTGCCCAATGGTGCTGCATTTTAGTCTGCAGTCTTCTGCTTTCTTCCGCCCTTTCTACCTCCCCTCCTTAAAAACAAAAAGAGAATTCTTTCTAGGGAATTAGATAATCAAAAAGTAATCCGTCAGAGGTATGGCATCCTGGAGAAATTGTAGAAGAGACAAACTGAGGTGCCAGCTCACAGGAAAGAAATGACGGGAAAGAGCAAGCAGGGCGGCGAAATGCCTCAGTGTCTGCGGGGCAGGGCCAGGAGAGGACAGAGGGGCATAGACAGAGAGGGCGTCAAGAAGGCTGCTGGCTGCTGGGTGTCTGAAGACAGCGCCAAAGTGACGGAAAAAATAGATGAGAGAATGGGGGGGAGAAAATTACTTAAGAGTTGGATGCATTCTAGAACTTAGGAAAATATAAAGTCTAGATGGAGTTAATTTCATTATCCTAGTGACAATGATTGGTGACACTGGCGCGGGAATCGCCATCTGCAGCTGACTCAGTTTCTCCAGAATGAAGAACTCACGGTCAAGCAGTGGGAAGACAACTGAGGGGAAGGACTGGATATGATACATGTGCTCTGCCCCCACGCCCCACAAAAAAGTAGGCTCTTCTCACGAACTCCTTCCTTAACTAAAGAGCAGCAAAGGGAGTGTATGGCTCCAGAAAAGCAAAACAAGAAAACAACACACGGTGCCAGCAGCTGACCCACAAGGAGCAGCTCCAGAGGACCATCATGGCATTTCTATTTATTTCGCCATCATCGAAACTGTTGATCTTATTTTTACAGTGGCCCTTCATTATCATGACCTTACAACCACAAGGCTGAATGAGACATCAGAACCTTAACAATACTTTGGGTAATAAAATACTCATCACTACAAAGGAGAGTCTTGACAGATATTTACATACTGGTATAAAAAAAAGTTAACCTCAAGATTAGAATAGCTTCCTGGCATGATGGTGCATGCCTGTGATCCCAGCAGAGCCAGGTGAATCTCTGTGAATTTGAGAGTGCAGGACAGCCAATGCAACAAGGAGAAACCCTGTCTCAAAAGACAAAACAAAAGAAAACCAAAGACTAGATAACTGAGAAGAATTGGCTGAGAATGAGTGGGACTGGGAGAGGAACAGGGTACATGAGAAGATTTCCCTAAAGGATATAAAATTTCAGTTAGACAGATCTTAAAAGTTCTCACCACAAAAAGTACAAACGCATGATATGACATAGACATTAATTACCTCTCATTTATTCATTTTATAATGTACGTATGAATCAAAGTAACCCACTGTACAATGTATCCAGCAAAAATTTTATTTGTCGAATATATTTAATGAACCCAAGGGAAAAAGGCAATTCCCTAAGCATTCTAGCTATCCAGAGGTTCGCTTATCCTTTGAGGTTTAGTCATTTACAACACCGAGCAGGCTCACAGAACAGGAACTGTCCTTCCAGCCCTACTTCACCGTCTGGGCCTCCTCCACAGCCAGACACGGATCCCACAGGTAGTCACTTCCAAAGTCTGATCTGTATGCTTTTCTAGATCAGTAGCTTGTGGTCTGAGAACAAGGCAGAACACAGAGCACAAGATATATACCACAGAAATTCTGTTCCTAAAAAAATTGCTAAGTCAAGACAGATATAAGTAACAGACAGTAAGGTAGACTAGGTGAAGCACATGAAGAAAACATTCAGAAAATTATTAGTGAAAGATTTTCAAGTTGAGAGAAAAATCTTACAGAGCTTTATGACCACCTATCAATTGGCTAAAGAGCTAAGTTACTGTTATGATTTTAGAAAATATATAAGCGATGTTTACACTCCCCACTCCCGACCCAGCCACCGATGCAAGTTCATCTTCACTGTCAACCTGAGCAGATTCAGAATCACTTAGAAGCACAGCTAGTTCTGTCTCTGAGAGTAGTTGCAGAGAGGTTTACCTGAGGAAGGGAAGAGCCTCACTGTATGGGGACTGCACCTTCTACGTACCAGTGGGCTGAGGCCCTACTGAATAGAAATGGCAAAGGCAGACACTGTGTTTAGCATCCGCATTCACGTCTGTTTCCTGCCTTCGGAATCCAATGCGCTCAGTGGCCTCCAGGTCCTGGCCTCATGCTATGACAGATCATATCCCCTCTAAGAACCAAAATAAGCCCTTCTTCTAGGTTGTTCCTGTCGGGCACTTGTTACAGCCACAGAACAGTACCCAAGAGTAAGTGTCCATAATGAGCTGGCTCTGGGAGGAATGCGTCCCTTATGAGAAGAAATGCCATCATTAAATGGAGCTTTTAACCAGCCGCAACACTTGCGCTCCAATTAAAAAGACCTAGTGTGGAATTAATATGGAGTCTGCCAAAACAAACAAACAAAAAACACAACAACCGTGAACCTATACTATTCATTATGCTCAGAGCACAGTTAGCAGCATGAAGAAGAAAGGCCGAGGGTCTGTGGACCATGCAGTATCTCTCATTTTATGGGGATCAGTGCTAACCCATTTTAGGAGATGGCTCTTTTTAAATTCATGAAATTCTGCATTTTTATATTAAAAGTGGCAAGCACAGCATGGTTTATAAGTAGCAGGCAGAATTAATTTAGGTTACATCAGCCATTTTGTCACTAATGAACCAAATAACACATGGCTGTGAATATACAGCAGTGCAGAATGGAAAAGCGTGACAAACATTTGCCAAATACGTGCATTATTAAGTGTACATGGTAGAGCTGTAGGATGCTGTCTCAGAGTTCTATGACGTACACGATAGAGCTGTAGGGTGCTGTCTCAGGGCCAAGTTCTCTGTACTTTGGTTCCCATCTCTAGAACACACAGATAATTACACAGTTCTTTAGGTAAAGCTTGACAGAAAGCGCCCAGGACTGACGGTGGGCACTGTGCTACTGTAGTAGACAGAACTGCTGTTTATACTGACCCCTTGTTTATCCCTTATTCCTCCCAGCCACAAAGCCAATGAACTAGGCTCTACGCCAAGTGGCATAGGTCTACACGTTAAGAAAATGTAAGTTTTACCCAGGCTTGGTGGGCGATACCTGCCAACCAAGTGTTCAGGAGGTGAAGGCAGGACGACAAGGAGCTCAAGGCTGCTATCAGCTACACAAGCAAGTTCAAAGCTGGCTTTGGCTGCATGAGACTCTGTTGCTGTGTTTTTATGGGGGGGGGGGAGGGTTGTAACAAAAAGCAATCAAATGTAGTAAAATAAAACTTTAGGAAGTAATAAAAAAGGCAGGAGGAAACATTTACTATGCTTGTGAACATATCATGGACAGAACCCAGGGCTTTCTAGGTACACAGGTCAGTGCTTGGAGGGTCTATCAGTGTTGCAGCTCTAACACAGAAGGTAAAACAGAGATGTAAATGGGACAAACAGATGGACACAGAGAGTTGTGAGATGGAAAACCCCTAGTCACACAGGGATCTGGGTACTGCATCCAGACACAAACCAAAGCACGGAACAAGTGACAGGTGAGGGGCCCTGAGAGGTCAGCCTGCCATCGGGCAAGCCAGCCATCACACCACCTCACTGCGTTTTTCTATTATATACTTCTTCTTTGTTTCCAAGGGACCAAACAGCACAGAGCTATGAACATGCAACAATGTAAAACTGTAAAACCATGACTTCAGCAACACTGAGTCAGGTTTTCTTATTTTATTGATTTTTCTACTATTCTGGAAACACTATATTCTATTTCCACTTTAATGTTTTTTAATACAAGTAACAGGCTTAACGTTTGTATTTAAAACAATCATCCTAAGTGAGGTATCCCAAAAGCAGAAAGAAACATATGGTATATACTCACTTATATAGACCTATAGGATAGGAAGGTCATGCTGAAATCTACACACCTAGGGAAGATATACAAGAAGGAGGACCCAGGTTGGTATGATCAATGCTCATATAGATGAACAAATACGATGGACATTGAATGGAGGAGAAAACAAGCAACAGGACAGGAGCATACCAAAGAGGACCTCTGAAAGAATTAATATAGCAATGTATCAAAGCAGATATTAAGACTCACAATCAAGCCTTTGGCAGAGGGCGGGAAGTAATAATAAAAATAGGGGAAGTTAGTAAGACTTGGGGAGAACAAGAGCTCCACAAAGACCAAACTGAGCAGGGCACAGGGGTCTTACACGAGACAGTTTCTCCAACCAAGGACCATATATGGATATGG
>CM053755.1:3203500-3274528 GCA_028658305.1 Pachyuromys duprasi
GTTGGATGGAAGGGGAGGAGGTCCTCCCCTGTAGGTGGACTTGGAGGGGGTGGGGAGGAGATGAGGCAGGGATGGGGAGGGTGGGAGGGAATGAGGGAGGGGGCTATGCCTGGGATGCAAAGTACCTAACCTGTGATTGATATAAAAATAAATAAATTTAAAAAAAAAGAAAAGAAAAACAAAACAACAACAACAACAAGTTTGTATTTAATTTGTTCACATCTCTTCTTGTAGTGGGGGAGGGAGAAAGATCTCCATCTCTCTAAAGAGGACGTCATTTTGCTCCTGCTGTCTGTAGCCAGTGCTTAGAGGTATTTACTGCCAGGCTTCCCTTGCCCTGCACACTCTTCTCACATTTATCTGCTCCTACATGCCATTCCTATTTTCTACCCCTACTTCCTCTTTTAGTGAAAGGGAATAGTAGGGCTTCTATAACTTTAGTTGAACTTGGAATTATTCTCACTTTGAAGTTATAATGTAGGAAGCGTAAAATGGGCAATTCTCAGACATTCCATGACATTTAGGCCTTTACAATTGTTCAAACTACTTTTTGAGAGATGACCAATGTTTTCCTCCTGGGTTTTAGTTTGGGCTTAGGGCTCTGTGGTTTCTCAGTCTATCTGGATACAACTTTAATAATTTGATTTAATAATACAACTACAAAAATTTAATAATTGTAGTACATTGGTGTTTTGCCTGCATGTATATCTATGTGAGGGTGTCTGGTCCCCTGAAACAGGAATTACAGACAGATGTGGGTGCTGGAATTTGAACCTGGGTTCTTTGGAAGGGCAGCCATTGCTCTAATCACTAAGTCATCTCTAGCCCCTGGATATAACTTTACTCTACATGATTTCTTTTCTTTCATCTGAGCACTTCTGTTTTCTTAATTGCTTTTTAAAAAACTTATTACTTATATATCTCCACTGAAGTTCCCTCCCTCAACTCCTCCCAGTCCCACCCTCCCTCCCTCCCTTTTCCCCCAACCCCTTTCCTTAGTCCACTGAAAGGGCTTTGCCATCTGCCCATAGCTTATCACGTCTCATCAGGAATTCTTGATCCTCTTCCCGCCTCTGTCATGAACTCAGTTGCCTGCTCTTTGATTACTTGTCCCGTTTTCTCAATTCTTAATAGTCAAATGTGCAGCTTTTCTTTTTATTTTGAGTACCTCTGGAAGTCCTATTAGACACTGGCCTTTCCATTCACTACTCTGTGTCTTTTAAATATTTGTTCAGATTTTTCTATTTCATTTTTCCTTTGTATAGAACTGACTGAATAAAATGTTAATTGCAGTATATAGATTCATCGTTTTCAACTGTGCTCATTCCCTAGCTAAGCAGTTGTATTGTTGTTTCAATGACATTAAAAATAATTTTCCTTCTATCTAGGATCATTAGGATCTCTACATCAAGATAATACAATTTTTATTTGTTTTTTTAAATGTGATATTCTAGTATATAGAGAATGTCAGCAGAATACATAATCAATATCTTTAATGCATTCATTTAAAATCTCGTTATTTTCTATTATGACAGCACTGCATTATAGCTTAGTCATTTCTTGGTGGTTTTTTGCTGCAGTCCTCAACTGGCTGCACCTGCTCTTTTCAGTTATCATAACTCATCTTGGGTCAGTGTTGCTTCTCCACAGGAACCACACCCACGTGAGTGTATAGATGAAAATGTACAATGGTTACATGTTTACATTTTTAGGCTATTCAGCTTGAGTATGTTTTATTTTTATGCACAAAATTTAAAATTTATAAGCACAAAAATTTCCCAACTATTATGTTAATGTAAATCCAGACTAAGGCCATGATGGTCAATGTACCAAGGTAAAACCATTCTGCCCATTGCCTCTTAAAGACAGACAACAGCTTCCTCAGGCCCAGTACTGCAGGACTCACTCTAGGTGCTGCGTACTTAGTCCCAAGCCTCATCACACATTTTGGATCAGTTCAACTTAAGCACTTCCTACCCCGGTCAGGACCCCCATCTTATCATACCAGTTACTGGAATATTATTGTTCTAGATATGAGCTGCATATTTACATAGAGTGGCAAGATTTCTCTCTCCTCAAACTTTATTTCTCCATATCTTACCACATTTGCACCTTGTGCTCTAACCCCACCCTGGATTAAAGCAGGGCCTTGCATATACCAGGAAAGCGGGGTCAGTGACAGCAGTCCATGTTCACATGGTCATGTTAACAACAGAAGAATGAGTAACACAGGTTTTGTGTTGGTTTTGAATGGGCAATACCAGGCTTTGAAAAAATCAATTTATTTAAAAATTCTTAAAATCTTTTTTTTTTTTTCAGTAACACAGTAGTTCATGAAGGAAGTATGATAGAATGCCTTCAGTGGGCATCTGAATTAGAATTGTAAATCAACAAATAAAATAACCAATCTAAAAATATTCTAATGATAGAGGGTTTGAGGGGCATCAACCTTGTCCATGCTTGTTCAAAAAACTACCCCTTCTTCCAAAATTTCAATTAAAGTGTAAATAAAAAATGTTGATCTAAGACATAGAAGCCAATGAAATACTAATATTGTACTTTTTATCCCTTTTTTATTCAAAGTCTCATGTAGTTCCAGCTAGCCTAGAAATTTCTATGTAGAGCAGGCTGGCCTCAAATTCAAAGAAATCCACTGGCCTTGCCTCCGGAGTGCTGGGATTAAGGGTGTGTACCAGCATGCCCAGCTGTACTATTAGTCTCTATTTTCTAGTCTGAGTTTCTACAAAAGTTTGAAAGAAAGATTACAAGAGTTTAAAATATATGTTCTATAAATAAAGATGCTACAAATATCTGAGCTAAGAATAGATGTGCTAATCATGCAACAAGATTTTCACAAGTAAGTTAAAGGGCACACTACAATCCAGAAATAGTTACAAATGAATCCCCAAACTTAACTATTGGGATAGGAAAGAAAATACAGTTGGTTTATCTATAATAATCCTCATTTATTTTATTTTCTTAGATAGAAGTTTCATGAATTTTGATCACTAAGCCCTAGTGGTCCCTCCATTTCTTAAAAGTCAGCATTTAAAAACATGAATACACTAGGAAAAGGTTCCAAACTCTTTTATTTTCCTTTTTTTCCCACATAAGTAAGGCCCACAGCAAGGCTAGAATTAGGCTCTGTATCCAAACTCAGCCGTGATACTAAGAAACTCACATGCATTTTAAAATATTCCTAGTAGAACAGAGGTCTGGTAGTAGCACAGAAAAGGACTGGCAGGATACTCATTATGTGTAATTTTAGTAATGTCGGTGAAAATAATGAGGGATTAAACTTAATATCACAAACTGTTTTAAAAGATGAGGCCAGTCTCTGCAGGTTTCCTGGAGCACAGACTGTGGAAGTGAGCACAGAAAGCTGATCTTCAGCCAGTCCCTGGCAACTTTCCTTCTCTTTATTAATCAGCATAACAATGCCCAAACCCCAGGCTTTGCATCCATTAAGAACTTCTGATTTTCTCTAAGTTATATTTATTTTTCTTTCAAATGGAATACCCAATTCCTTCTTAAATTTTGTAATTTGTGCAAAAAATTCAAATAACTCATATTCTTCCCGAACTATACCTTTTCTAAGGCATTCTGCTAAGGTCGTATTCTGAGGTATAGAGAAGGTCCTCACATTTTAGAGAAAAATGAGAAGGCACTTGAAAACCTGTTTAACAAAGATTCAGAAAGCACCTTAATAAAGTATGCGAAGCCAGGGAAAATTACAGAACTGTAGCTCATAAAAAATAACAGCAATAAAGATGACTAGCAGACACAGATGCTTATTAGCCATCAGGAGCTACTAGTCAGTGAGACAGCCACCCACTGTCCATCCATCTACCCATCCATCTGTCCTTTCATCCGTTTATGCAGCTGGCAGCTTTAAGGCTTTCCTATGGTCAAGGTATCCAGCGGTAGTCAGATCAAAGCCATCCTATATCCAGAACCCTGACAGTCCAGCTGGCAACCACACCACACCACAGCTGACCTGAGCCACTGAGCACCAAGTTCATTGCCACGAGCTCAGGAGCTCTGCCAGGTTTCTCTATGACTCCGTTCTTCATTGCACCTGCTGTGAAAACACTAAAGTGTGTCCACGTCCTCAGCACTCCCAACGCAGACTTCCACAACAGGACACATGGAACAAGTCTGCAATATTTTGTCTTGTTACCCTTCTTTAGAGCAGAAGGACGAGTCAGGAAGTTAGGCTGGGTGAAGAACAGATACAGTTCCTACTCCACATCAGCACACACCACTGCTTAGCTCATTCGATGTTCTTTGCACTCTACAAATAGCAGATCTTCTTCCCAGAAATCCCAGTGATCATAGGTAACAATGTTAAACTCTAATCGCTACTTCCATCGGCTTCTAATTTGAGGCCGGGGTTTTCATCAATATTGCACATCCCCCAAAATATCAGTGTATAATTTAATGTCATGTTTATATTTTCTAAGTGTGTATGGGTGCTCCTTTGCCTGCACGTATGTATGTGCACCACATGCCTGCCTGGTGCCCACTGAGGCCTGAAGAGGGCAGTAGGCCCTTGAAAAGGGTGCTCAGGGGTTGTGAGCCTCTGTGAGTGAGCAGGAGGTGAACCTGGGATTGCCGTGGGAGCTCTCAACCGTCTCTGCAGCCTCTTTACTGTTATACTTTGAACTGTATGAAGGGCAATGGGAACGGAACAGGACACCGAACAGCTGTGGCAAGCGCATGGGACAAAGCCTGGGTTTCCTGTGTCACAGGCCACTGAGAACACTGTCAAACATTTCATAAGATCTACACATCACAAGTATTGTTCTAGCGATGCTGAGTTCTTGATTTTGATATTACACACTGGACACAGGGGTTAGGGGTAGCAGTAGTTAACTGTAAAGAAATACATATATGCAGGTACCACACAGTGTATATAGCTGTGTATGTACATGTGTGTGAGTGTGTGTGTGAATGTGTGTGTGTGTCAGTGTATGTTAGGTACAAACAAGCACATGAGGCAGAAGGAAAGAGGTCAACATGAAGAATTTTAGCCACTCAGCAATAATGAACCATGTGCCTGTGTGCACTTGCACACATATTCACTTTTGGGGAACACAGATGAAGTGAATAATGTAGTAAATATCATCCTATGGGAAATGAAATCTTTGCAAGATTCATTACTTTTTAATTCAACATAATTAACTGACTATGAAATAAACTTCAAAAGAGTAACAGAGACAGCAGGGTTTAATAATTAGGAAATAATTAGGAAAAAGAAATGGAAACGAATCACACTACCTTTTTAGCCGATAGGTGGTGCCATTGAGTGCTACTTTTATCTGTTTTTTTTTTTTTAATATTCCCAGAATTTTTGTTCTTTATTTATTTCGTTCTGTTTCTTCCTGCTTTTTCTCTTCCTTCCTCTAACTCTTTTTCTAGCCACCCCAGTGGAGAGAGATGAAGTGTTATCATATTGTGGTGCTTTGCTTTGCATTTCACTAATGCCTATTGATATCAAACGTCTCTACATGTGTCTATTGGCCTTTAAAAAATTATTAATTACACTTTATTCACTTTGTATTCCCCTATAGCTCCCTTCCTCCCTCTCCCTTCTCCACACATGCCCCTCCCCAAGTCCACTGATAGGGGAGGACTTCCTTTCCTTCCTTCTGATCATAGTCTGTTAGGTCTCATCAGGAGTGGCTGCATTGTCTTCCTCTGTGGCCTGGTAAGGCTGCTTCCCTCTCACAGGGAGGTGATCAAAGAGCAGGCCAATCAGTTCATGCTCAGAGAATTAGGAATAGCGCTTCTTCAAGATCCAGCTATACCACTCCTAGGCATATATCCAAACGATGCTCAAGTACACAAGAAGAACATTTGCTCAACCATGTTTGTAGCAGCTTTATTTATAATAGCCAGAAGCTGGAAACCCAGATGCCCCTCAACTGAGGAATGGATACAGAAATTATGGTACATCTACACAACGGAATATTACTCAGCAATAAAAAACAAGAAAATTCATGACATTTGTAGGTAAATGGTGGGAACTGGAAAAGATCATCCTGAGTGAGGTGTCCCAGAAGCAGAAAGATACACAGGGTATATATTCACTCATAAGTGGATATTAAACATATAATATAGGATAAACATACTAAAATCTGTACACCTAAAGAAACTAATCAAGAAGGAGGACTCTGGCTAAAATGCTCAATCTCCATTCAGAAAGGCAAAGAGAATAGACATCAGAAGAATGAGAAAACAGGGAAAAAGTCAGGAGCCTGCCCCAGGGGGCCTTCTGAAAGGCTCTACCCTGCAGGGTATCAGAGCAGATGCTGAGACTTATGGCCAACCTTTGGGTGGAATGCAGAGAATCTTATAAAAGAAGTGGGAAATAATAAGACCTGGAGAGGACAGGAGCTCCACAAGGAGAACAACAGAACCAAAAAATCTGAGCACAGGGGTCTTTTCTGAGACTGATACTTTTATCTTAATGCCCTGAGGAAGCCGGTGACAAGCTCAGCACTCTACAGCCAGGAGCACTGAGAAGACCCTGGAACTGTAGCCCTGGCAGGATGGTAGACCAGATGACTACACTGGTTTGCACAAACAGGACTGTCAACACAGAAATGCAACCTACCACCACATTTTTGTGTGTGAGTTTGTGTTTGAGTATGTGTGAGCGTGAGTGTGAGTATGTAAGCGTGCACAAAGATGTACACACCTATGGAGGTCACAGGGTAATCTGAAAGAGTTGTGACTTTCCTTCCACCATGCAGGCCATGAGCAGCTGACTCAGACCATCAGGCTCGGCAGCAAGTCCTTTACTCACTGAGCTACCTCACCAGCCTGCCAGTGAAGTTAGCAGATTTATGTCTTACCACTGAATTTCCCTACGTAAATAACATGGGTTCAGCCACATTCCACATTCCTAGAATTCAATGGCCTCTATCAGAGGTGACATTTATAATAATCATTTTTGCTTGACAAACTCAAATCTGGCTTATTCTTAATGGATATTTTCAGAATTTCAAACATTTTCAAATATTTGGTCCCTATATTAATACAGTTAAGAATTCTCAATTAACACAACTATTAAAATATCAAATTACTTAATCTAATTACAGTTATAGTAATTCAACCTTTTTTTTTTTTTAGCCTATAAAAGTTAAAAGGATCACTGGCTATTTTCTCCCAAGTTGTAAATGCAACAGACATGGTGGTTAATCTTCCTTTCAACATGGTCTTAGGTTAGAGGAAGAATGCCAGTTACCTAGATGACTCTGTTTACTGATGATGCAGGCAAGACCTCAGCTCTAGGACCGAGAGAAGCCTAAAGTGTTAGAATTGGGTGATAGAATTGTTTCAAAAGCAATTTTAAAAGTATTCTTTTCTTTTCTTCTTCTTCTTCCTTCTTCTTTTTCTTCTTCCTTCTTTTTCTTCTTTTTTCAATACCAAGGAATAGAAGAGGGTAAAAACAGAACAAAGCAGCTCTTTCAAAAACTGAACTCAATTTCTCTTGAAAACATTTGGTTGCAGTGGTCCTGTTTAATCAACAGTTCTATAGTCCATGGAGAAAACAGTGGAAGACAACACATCTTTCTAACCATTGTGGTAACCCAGCACTACACAGCCTGACTGTCTACTAGAATTTCTGGGACTTTTGTTTTTCTTCACTATTTTTAACTAAGTCACTAGAGTAATGAAGTCGAATGGGCCCTGAGTTCCCCACTGGGCTTGTGATTCCCTCTCCTCAGGAGACAACGGAGATCAAGGTGACCAGAAAAATGAGCCAAGACTGAGGGAAGCACTTTGCTGCAAAGTGCTTTTATTTTGTTTTGTTTTAGCTATCATAATTGTTGTTTTTTTAAACTTAAAAATAAATTTATAATGGCATTTTAAAGTGTGTTTCACTTGATTCTCTACTCCCATGTTCTCTTCTGACCTTTTCCCCTCCCCTGGCCCCTCTTTTTTTTTAATTTTTAAAATATGTTTTAATTTTAATTAATTACAGTTTATTCACTTTGTATCCCACCTGTAGCTCCCCCTCCCTCTTCTCCACCGGTGGTCTGTGTTCTAAAGCGCTTCCTCTGAACTTTTGCTCTCTGAAAGCACTGCCCAGTGCCGTGGCTTGGAGCTGCCCAAGTCTGTTTGAAAGAGCTATAAGGGATCAGGGAGCCATCCAAGTTACACAGGTGCTGGCTGGGTGAGTCCTGGGTCAGACTCAGACTTGCAGGATATGCAGGGGAGGGTGGACATCCTAGGGACAGGAGGGTCAGCACCGCCTCACGAAGAAACCACCAGCAGTGCCAGCAAAGGACTCAAGTATCCCAGCAGACAGCAAAACGAGATGGCTCTTGCCACAGGGGTAAGGGACTAGGCTACAGGAGCCTTTCGTTTTCCACAAGGTCGTAGCAACCATGGTTGCTTGTTTGTTTGTCTGTGTGTTTGTTTACAACACAATGGTTACCAACAGAAAAGGAAAGGCTAGAGACTAAGGTGCTCTGTGTCTCATCTTCTGGCAGGGTCTCACTCAGGGACCAGGAAGGGAAGAGGAAGCCATCGGGTTAGTCAGTAAAGGGCATGGAGCATGGGAGCCCCAGGAGGGAGAGCGCAGCCCCTCCTTCTGGAGTTAACAGATGCTGACATGAAGACAGCAACATTTAAAATCAGACAGAGGTACTAAAAGACCCAACCTATCAGTAAGACAAAGGTGGTATTACAAAGAACAAACAGACAAAAACCCAGCCTCTTCAGGGAGTTAAATAAAGATGCATGATTTAAAAAAAAATGAAATCATGGAACTTAGGGGAACATGTAGTGCACAGTGAACACTGCATTCCAGCTATAAGACATGCTATATTCTATGATACATTGCTACTCATGTCAGACTATGTACCATATAATTTATAGTTGCATATGACCATTGCAGCCTTTAAATAAGCAGGAGCACTGGAAAGATGCCTCTGCAGGTAAGAGCACTGACTACTCTTCCAAAGGACCCAGGTTCAAATCCCAGAACCCACATGACAGCTCACAACTGTCTGTTATGACATCCTCACACAGACATGCAGGCAAAAGAGCAATGCACATAGAATAAGAATAAACACATTCATAAATTAGTTAAATGAGTGTTTCCCTCCATAACATTACAGTGAGTGGCACCCTCCTCCGCAGTCCACGTCACATGTGAACCTGTATGTTACCTGGTACAACTACACTATTATCCACTGACTCAGTGAGTCATGTGTTTGTTGCATTTTATGTCAGGTTTCCACTTACAGTTCAAAAACCCAAACACGTTTATCATTTAGTTTTTAGCTCACAGTAAAAACCGAAAGGCCTCAAGATGTGGCAGTGCAGAACAAATTCAGATCCTCTGCTGTTTCAAGTGAGAGTGAAAGCATTTTTTTAAATAAAGAGAATTATATTTGCAAGCCTATCACCATTTAGGAAAATATTGAACAATGCTCACTGAGTGTTTTCACACAGCAAAGAAGGAAAACAAAAAAACAAACAGAAGACCCAGAGGGCGGACCTTTTCTGTGACATAGGTCGACCACGGCCCATTGTGAAGAGCCGCACCCACCTGCGTTGGAGCCAGTCAGGTTGTAGCGCGCGTTCAGCTTCTTGATGATGTTCTCATGGATCTGGTACCACTCACTCTCTGTATTACACCTACAGAATCACAACCATTCGGTTAGGCACGAACACAAGCTCTAGCCCCAGCTGGCGGAGCACACCTCTCTCTTGGCTATAACCATCAGCACAAGCTGCTGTCCTCTGAGAACAATGCCTAGCTTGAGGCTTGCTCAGCACTGGCAGGAAGGCTCAACTCAGTGGCTGACAGCCCACCTTCATCCACCAAGCTGAAGACTAAGAATGTGACACTGAGCCTCAGACTTTCACTACTAAATGAGTTTTGTTTGGGGAGCAAGATGTTCACTTTCTCTATGCCTCCCTTCCTTTATTTGTGAAACTTGTGTAATTAACATATTAAAAAACGAAATAAGCATGGGCTTAAGTAATGCCTGCCATACAGTAAATGCTCAATAAATAAAGGTTTCTCATTAGAAAATTCTGCCGTCTATAACATGGCCAGGCCTGGCTAAAGTCAAAACACAAACAATTCAGTGAAACAAAATCGATGCTAAGACAGTTTACACTGGTGAAAGCCTGCCAGGATTTAAAGGGGGCAACACAAAATACTTCCAGATTTTCCAAGTCTCGGAGAAATGGCATCACTCTATCTCATTCTATCGTTTTACCATCTGACATCTACTTCTTTGCTTTTTTTTTTTTTTTTGGAGGGTACAGTGCTGGGAATTGAACCTAGGGCATCACATATCCAAGGCAAGTACTATATCACTATGCTCTCCAGCTCCAGCTCTTGCTTTCAGTTCTAGGCACTCGGTGGCTCAGGTCACCAGCTGGACTGTAAGGGTTCTGGATATAGGATGGCTTTGATCTGATGGGTAGGTGGATGGACAGACCATGGGTAGGTGTCTCACTGACTAGTAACTCCCAATAGCTGATAAGCATTTGTGTCTGCTGGTTGTCTTTATTGCTACCTGACTCTAATGAGGCTTCAGAGAACTTCCCTACCTAGATGTGTTTGTAAATCTGCTATTATTCTCTATGAGCTACAAACGCTCCTTCTTGAGGCCTTCAAGACTCCTTATATTGTCAATGAAACCAACTGTCCCACAGCAGCAATCCTCCTCTTAGTGAGCGTGTCTGAGACATACAATTACCATTATTAGCTCATGTATGTATACATCATTATGGGTCTTCCAAGACAAATATGTGGGGGCGGGGGAAGGCGGGTTATGCCAGGACAGCTACCAGTAG
Organism: Pachyuromys duprasi; assembly: GCA_028658305.1. Classification (NCBI taxonomy): domain Eukaryota; kingdom Metazoa; phylum Chordata; class Mammalia; order Rodentia; family Muridae; genus Pachyuromys; species Pachyuromys duprasi. The sequence continues at coordinate 3,214,331 of CM053755.1, forward strand.
GATACCAAACTGAGCCATGGCTCTCAGAACACTGCAAAATCTCAATGGAAAACCATTTCACCTGGATAGCTATGAGAGATCAAATCCCATTTAGTACATTTCACCTCTAATTCTCCTCTTTCTGCCCAGTAGGAAAGAAAAGAGAATGGTTTGCTTCCTGATAGACTCTAGAATTCATTTTTTGATCTTGAAAAGCTCCAAGTAAAATGAAAACTCCTGAAGCAGGTGACTGAAATATCTTCTGGCCTCAGACAAAGTACTTGTTACTTTTTCAGTCCCAGACAGGGGAAAGGATTCGGCCACTTGAACAAACAGAACGTCTTTCAGATTGATTTCAATGATCACTTCAAGGGTTTTATTAAGACTGGTTCCTTCCTACTGTTAGAGATGGTTCCCACTGGTTAGTATTTTTCCCATGGAACTGTTTCACAATTTGCTGAGTTTACAGTAGAAAAACCAATCAAGAACATAATTTGATTATTTAAAAAAAAAAAAGCCGACCAAAATCACTACAGAGAGAAGCACAGTGTATTTTTAAAATGGTTTTTTTCTTTTCTTCTCTTTTTAAGCTGCTTGTATAATCATGGGTAACCCCTGTCACTGTCAACCCCTCAGTCTTCCCAGCGGGGAGATAAATACGCCTGTCACCACACCTGGCAAGACTATGATAAAAATGATAAGGTTATGCTGGTGAAGAATTTTGGCTTTCTTTAGTAATGCCACATTCTATCATGCTCACAATACTAGACAGTGGTGTGAAAATCACATCCATGCAGACACAAGATGAGCTGGGAGCCCAGGTTCCAAGCACCTGGATCCTTCCTCAGTACCTGGGTGACAAGGGTACATTACTTAGCTCTCCCTCTTCTTGTGAACTGACCCCAAAACATGTGCTTCATGGGATTGCTCTAACGATGAACAGCTGCAGCACATGTAAAGTTCTGAACCCTTTGCACACGGTACACAACCCCAGGGAAGAGGGCTACTATTAGTCACTGTGGTCTTAACTAAGTTATAGTTTAGGACTATGTCAAAATCATGAACAACGAGGGCTGCCATAAGAAATAAAAGAGTAGCAAGTTGAACTTCCACTAGTGTCAGGATGGCTTCAAGTTTAAAGGAAGGTCACAGGTCTAACCGGCTTAGAAAGGGTTAACACATCGCTGGTCCCAAACCAGAGGTTACAGGTAATCTGTGTGTCACCTAACTACTGAATGCGCTGTGCAGGCATCACTGCGAAGAAAGTAGATAAATCCATGAACCCCTGCATCTGTGCTCACAGGCAAATTTTTGTGCAAACATTGGCAAAGGGCTATTGTGCTACTACCACCTCCCCTAACATCCCACAGAAACAAAACAAAATACCTGCTCCCATACGCTAAAAGCAGCAGCACAAGTTTGCCCATGGAACTGGTCCATAGTAGTCCTTGGATCCAGAAGTGGATGCTCCAGCAGGTCTACCTGGATCATGACACTGTCCATCAGGTCCTACCTACCAAGCCTGTGGGAGGTGTCAGGGTGAGCTGACACACATGCTTATACCATCATCTCAGAAATCACTTAACTGAAAATCTGGACTATTCCATATGATCTTCTTAGGAATATTCTCTGTTTTACTGTGCCCAACTCCAATACAACATTAAAATCTTAAAGCCCACCATCGTGGAATGTAGCCTTTGCAAAGAGGGTCTTCTTAGAGGTAACCAAATTATAGAGATGTCACTGGGGTCAGCTTCAATCCAATACTATTGTACAGAGAGACATGGACACAAAGACTGTTGTGCACCCAGAGAAAGTGCCATAAGAAGGTGAAGGCAGAGGTCAGAGTATCAATGTATGGATGCAAGGAGAGAGGCACAGAACAGACCTCCATATTCCAAGCCCTGAAGGAAGTAAACATACCTGAACCACAGACTTCCGCCCTCCAGACTAACTGAAAGAAGGCAAACGCTGCTGCATAAGCCACGTTACTCACAGTATGTCATCAAAGCAGGAGCCTCGTCATCTGTGCTTCCCTCACTGAATTCTAACTTGGTTATTTCTAAAAATAATAGATTTTTGCCTTTGGAGAACAACTGTGTCACATACTGCTATGCTGCCTATGAATGGAAGGATATACCAATGAAGACAGTCTCCCTAAACCAAGAAACTGCATTCACTGGTTCCCCGATTCGTGGTTCATCCAACTGGCAGTTTCTAAGGGTTTTGACAATGATATCAAGCCTGCTTTTTCAGCTAGCCAGCTAAAGTCATCTGCCCGGGCAGGATTCTCAGGCACCCTGCGCCCACCACAACCCCATCCCACGCATGCTCCTTACATGTATACTTTCAGGACAAGGTCATCCTTCGTCTCTCCTGTGAGGAGGTCTGCAATGCTGAGAACAGCGCAGCCGAAAGGTCGCCGGTACTGAACGCTGCAGGCGTTCTTCTTCTCCCCTGCTCCCATCCGACCTGTCCAGCCAACAAGGAGCCACGACCCACAGACACACATGATTAGATGCATCTCAGAAACAGACCTGGGTACAAGATGAATTGTACACAACAACAAAAGGGGCTGGGAAGGAAACGCCTTTAGCACAACAGAGTGCTTCTCTTCACGTAAAGATTGTGGTCTAACCACCAAGCTGTCTGACCTTGAGACAGCAGCTTAACCCCTGAGCATGAGCAGAACATGGCAGGCATGTAGAAACACTAAAATTGGAGCGGACCCCATGTACAGGAAGCATCTTCTTGCTCTGTTGCCTCATGGAAGCATCCCAGAAAGGTGCAAACTGTTAAGAACAATCATTGTATGTGTTTCGTTTTCTACCTTAATAATTGCATATTTCAAAAAAAAAACATTTCGGAAATCCAACTTTAGACACACGTCTTGTGACGTGACTGTCCCGCAGTATTTGCAGCACTCAGAGAAGCTTCTGCACTTATACCACTTGGGGCTGCCTAGCAAGATCCTATCTTAAACAAAAAACAAGATCCACATCTGGAAGGAGTCCATTGGAGATTTTCTGGACATGACAAGTACAAGGATCAAATTCAAATTCCAGCACTGGGACACAGGTGCTTATTACACAGGTCCTGCTCTGGTATTTCTGGGGTGGTTCTAACAGTTATAAAGTTTGGTGCATTTTAAATCTTCAAGTTTTTTTTTTAAAGATTTTATTCATGGGTGTCATCCTGAGCACTAGCCTTGAGCACTACATGGCTGCAGTGCTCCCAGAGCCCAGAAGAGGGCATCAGTTCCCTTGGAACTGGAGTTATAAACAGCTGGGTGCTGGGATTCAAACCCAGGTCCTCTGGAAGTTATGTGCTCTTAATCACTGACTCATCTCCCCAGCCTTTGTTGAATATTTTAACATATAGGAACATTGCTTTCTTTTCTTGACTGTTCTGTTTTTAAGACAGGGTTTCTCTGTATAGGCTCTGTATAGGCCAGCTTGGTAGACCAGGCTGGCCTTGCCTCCCAAATGCTGGGACTAAAGGTGTGTGCCACTGCTGCCTGGTGGGAACATTGTTTCGTATTGGTGTTTAACAATCAATTGTTATTTTTGTAGACTACAAGCTGATAGCATGCTGTCGCTGCAATAGTATCAGTTAACAAAGAAGGAAATTGGTCAATTTGTCTGTAGATCCCCAAGAGATCCATTATTTTATTTTCCATCTGAGCAGCATTCTACAGTGTACTGGCACTCCCCTAGCCTAATGTCTAAAAGGGAAAAAAAAGATGGCAATATCCCATTTGATGTTTATCTGTAGGCCTTTCTTTTCTACTATGACTTCCTCCAGTGTGTGCCCGATGGAACATGAAGCAAATGCCGCCGGGTGAGGGGCACTGAGAAGCCCTGCTCTCACCGGGAAAGACCCTGCACTGAGCTTCGTGATCTCCCAGTTTGCTCCGGTTGTTCTGGCCTCTCATCCTTGAACACGAAGTTTGAGGGTCTCAGGCTCTGCAGGCGCACACAGCTTTAGGGACTAGGGCTTTGATGCACCCCAAACACCAGAAAGATCTGATGCCAGTGCTGGTGTTCCCAACTGTAAGACTGATGATTAGAATTCAGTTCTGGTTGGTTTCCAGGAAAATCCTCCACATAAGATAGAAGAGTGGAGGAAGTTAAAAATACTTAACAACCAGCTGAACACCGAAAAGGAAACACAGAAGGTGGAGGAACCTGGAACCTGCAGGAGCAGGGCTTCAAAGCTGACTTCTGTTGCTCTTTTCTTTTCAAATCAAGGACCTGGCCATACATTCCCAGAAGCGAGGCCTCCCTGTGTTTGCTGTTGGCAGCCAGTGAGGGTCACTATGCCCTTTCCCAGTAAAGCAGGTACAAGGGACATTCTATAAAAAGCCAGCTGCATCTGTCCTTGACAGATAATAATCTTCTTAATTTCACTGCATCTAGAACACTGGCAAATACGTCCTAACCTTTCTCAAGTGTTTTGCTTTAGTTTCAGTTCTTATCAGTTTTTAACTATGAAACCAATAACTATTGTTTTGTAAGGATTTATTTGGCCAACACAGCATAGGTAGGTAATTCCTCCTTCAACATATATTTTGATGACTTACGATCATGAAAAAAAAATTACTAACAAACTACTGTGTATTTGAAATGCTGCTCTAGGACGTTACAGTACCAAAGTGGGCTGCATCGTTGGCAAGGACTCTGTGAGTGATTACCGTGTAACCCAAGAACACACGCTTTCATGATTATTACCCTACCAAACTGACAGATATGGTCTAGAACATTCTCAAAGCCGGAAGGCTTCGCCTCTTCCCTCAATGGGTTAGGAGATTATACTTCAGCAATGTTTACACAGAGATCTAAAACACATCCTATATTAACAACCGATTGTAAATTAAAACTCCAAAACCTTAAAAAATAATTATAAAATACAATTATGTTTTTATCAACTTGAAACACATTTTATCTCAAAAGTACATAGTAGCATATCAACTTTCCTATTATTTTAAATGAGTCTTTCTAATTACTCTCTCACATTGTTATCCACATAACAAAAAGTTAAAGCTCTAAACAGACACAGGCACTGGTGCACATCTGTAATCCCAATACTCAAGAGTTGAAGCAAGACGGCTAAGAGTTTGAGGCCAGCGTGGGCTACATAGTGAACTTCAGATGGATGTGAGCTACAAAATGAGGTCTTTTCTCAAAATGCCCCCAAAGCAAACAAAAGTATCATTAAAGTTTACTTAAAAAGTTAACTCCCTTGTCCCTCAAATATAAAAACAGTATAAAACAGTTTCAGAACATATTTTTAGTGAGGAGAAAATATATGTGCAAATAATAATATGCTTTATAGTTTCCTTCAAAATACAATATAGTTACACTATATACAAGCTACAACACTACAAAAACAACGGTGGCATTGTAGGCCTGCGTGGCTAGCTGTTGCTGCTGCAAAAGCACTGTCATGAAAGGGTTGTAGCCACTTAAGTGTCTTGGGGACACATCCTTAGGACCAGTCAGTTGGCACTAACAGGAGAGCTATGGGTCTATACCACTCACTCTTAGGAGCTGCTAGGCTGGAAATTGCCTGCTTTTAGAGGAGTTTCATGTAGAAAAATGAAGGACAGTCAGTATTCCCGCTCCACCGAAATGTTGCTCTGCGAGATGTGAATAAATACAGCATTGTCTAAATGTTTTCACGATCAGATCAAATTTGAGAAAGTGAGAGGTGCCATTAAAGAGGCATGCTTATGTCTCCCTGTAGGGTCTCTCAGCTCCCTGAAGAAGCTGATGAAACATAAACAAAAAAAGCATATGGTGTGCACTGTCTCTGAACCCCTTCTGCATATGATATTCTGTAACTCTACCATCAGGACAATGCTGCTTGCTACACAGATGGCCTGAGCTGGGAGGAGAGTTAGCTCCTACAGGCTGATTTTATGGTATGAGAGACTAGAATTGAAAGAAAAATACAACATGTTTGAATCAAATATGTTTGGGGGTGTCAATAAAGCACAACAAACTATTTCACAATTTCTATTGTAAAAGATAAATTTTTGAGAAGGTAAGAGCAAAGAGCTGGAGAGTAATTCTCAACTTCTTAGCTTCTTGGAATCAAATCTGGTTCCAGACAGAACACTATACTGAGCCACACAAAGACCCCTTTGGTGTCGCTCCCAGCAGCTGCAGGTCCTGAACTTACCAATTCGGATAATGTGCACGGTAATATAGATGTCCTTCCTGAGTTCACTGCTACCCAAGTCCTACCAAAAGACAAAGCCTGGTTATTTCAGAGTTCCTATTCGGTGCAGCAGAACTCAAGAGCCCTGTGTGTTCTCTTGCAAGCAAGGAAAAAGATACCCATGGGCATATGCAATGAAATGCCTGGAGCAGGAGGAACCTACTCAAACCCAGGTCTAAGTAAGTCACTACTGCTCATCAGTCTGTGTAAAAGAAACTCTTAGGAATAAAAAATATTGTTGATCAACCCTCCTAACTCACCCATTCTTCACACACCTGAGAAGCATGGGCTAGATAGCCTATCCATAGCAAGCCCAGACAGCATTGTGCTTTTGCAACAGTCTCCAGGGCCACCAGTACTCTAACAGGTATGCTAAGCAGATCAAAAGAACCATGGTGAAGCCAACTGTGATTGAAGGTAAGTCAGAATTCCAACCACTATTGTGATCTGTATGTTATCTGAGGCATTAAGGACAGTCATGACTTTCTCTTGCAATAAAGCCAGCTGCACTTACCACAAAGAGAGAGCAGTGTCTTTCCGGCTTATCCGGGGCTTTGGGAAGCCCATTTCTATTCAGTCTCAAGAAAAATCTCTCACTGCAAGAGAAAGACAAGTTGAACACTTACAAAATTATTTCATATTCGCCTTTTCTCACTGTTCCTAGTCTGAAATAGGAGAACATGTGGAGAACACAACCGGCTTGTGCTCCATTTACAACAGAGCTGGCAAAGCAGTAGCTGCATGAGCGCACACATAAAAAGTTAACTGTTCCCGCAGTAAGCGTCCTTGTCAGCAGATCACTGACATTGTTCCAAACCAACGCACGATGTGAGCCAGTGGAGACAGTCCCTCTGTGTTATCTAAGGGGTTCTGGTGATTTATATCATGTTGCTTAATTAATGTAACCTCAAAATGGCTGTGTAGTTCTTGGTCCTCTGTGTCTATTCTTCAAAAGAGAACAAACATTTTAGTTCATGAATTTACTTTGGTATACAAATAAACAGAAAATCTCAAATTGTGCACTGAGCAGGGTCACTCAGGTTTCAAGCAAACTCCAGACTCACTGTGTCAATCAGACAGTAATTTAAGGCCATAATCATTTGTGACTGGCATACAGATTCAAGGCAGTGCATGACACGTTCATTTACGTTCAAAAATTAAAAAGGTTTTCTACCCAAGAAATATTAATGCACCCACTACCTCCGGCTTTAAATCTCCCACTGAATCTCAGTATCTGGCGGAAGAATCAAGTAACTAGCCGCCTGAGGCAGAGACACAAAAGCAATATACACTGAATGTGAAATGATAACATGATGTGGCCTTGGCTGCTGCAGGTTTAGCCTAGGGAAGAAGCAGAGAAATGGGGGAGCAGTAACACGAGGCTCATACGCTTCCAGGCTTGCACATTACATTCATCACCATCTCCTTGCCTTAAATAATGGCTATTCAAATATTGTACCGGGGGAAATGAGAACCATAAACAGATCCATATGGAGGATATGGGTCTCAATATATAATAGCCTTGCAATACCTCTCTCTGTTGTGATATACATTTAGATGGATACATTTAACCAGATTCAACTGCCTCACTAACCTCATCATTTTCTTACACCATGCCTGTGCTTGACCTCTCCTATGAGAAAGGTCAGCCAATATACAGTCTGCTGGGCCATGCCCATTCCTCTTAGCCCAGCTTCCTTCACAGAGCAGTGGTTGATATGGTATGCACCAGAAGAAGGTAAACTGCTGCAAGCTTCTTCGAAACTACTAGTCCCATGTGAGTCTGGAATGCAGGCTGAGAAGAACAAACACAATCAAGGATGCAAAGCGAGACCAGTCTCCACCAATGCTCCTGTGCAGAGATTCTCTTTACTATAAACTCTCCTTATAATGAAAGAAAATCTATTATTATTTCAAACAGAAGACATAATCAAAGGAAGTACATACAGAGTCATTTCACAACAAGGGAGTCACACTGTAAATAGTCCCATGGACGGTCAATCCTATTGAGAATGCATCATATCACAGATGCCCTGCTAAGATCTTCCTAAGACTGACTCATCCCATACACATCACGCCCTCGAGAAGTATGGACAATGATGCTACCTATTTAACTGATAGGCAAATGAAGATGAAAGTTATTCCCAAATCAAAAAACTAATGTGACTAAGAACTGTATTTTGTGTGTTTGTTGATAATCTTCGCTCCTCATTTGAAATTATTATTGTTATATTGTTTTTCTATTCTATACAAATATTGAGCAAAGATTTCCTTAGTATAGAGAAAAAAAGACAGGTATGGAGGTGAGTACTTTGAGGCCAGAGGACGGCCATGGATGTTAGGTTAGTCTGGGCTGCAGAGCACATACCAGGACAGCTAGGGCCACATAACAAACCTGCCTTGAAAACCCACAGAGAAAAAGGCACAGTCATCTCTGGAGCTGGGGCAGTCACACGGCACCAACGTCAAAACAAACCCCAAGGTTTTAGACCAACTTTTACCATGCTGTCCCCATGCCAGCAGGAACGAGGCAGGCACTAATCTTGATTCCAGGCTACAAAACACTTCTTAGTTGAAATTTGTTCCCTGACAAACGTGTTTTGTTTTGTTTTGTTTTGTTTTTTTCAATGAAGGCAAAACTCCCCAAAGGTTTAAGAATGTGATTTTATTTGGTTAAAACTGCTAAGGTTTATGCTGTCTTAAGGTTTAAAGAATAGTGTTGCTTAGCTTCTCATTGATCGGTCACTGATGTGCAGTCACTAATTTATAATTCTAATGCTTCAGCACGCAGCACAGGCACTGAGAGTGCCCTCCCCTGTATCATGGATAGTGTACCCATGTTAGATTCTGAATGTCACATTGAAAAGGTTCTTCACTGTGAGGCTACTCTTCCTCCTCATGGAGACACTTGAGAAAACGTCACACTGTCTTATGATGTATCTATTGAAAATGGTGGCCATCAATAAAATTAACATGGAAAAAATCAGACACTGTACATACTAAAACTGCAACGTTCATACCATTATAAAAAAAATTACTCAGTATCTGCAAGGTTCATCAGTATTTGGATAAAAACATCTAAAGAATTCTGTTTCAGAAAGAGATCCTTTTTGCTCTGTCATTATTTTAATTTCACCGGTCTAGACAGAATCCTGATTATGCAAGTACTATACTATATCATATCCTGTTCCAGAAAGAACATCAATACATACTAAGCCAGCAATGTATCCTTCAGCTTAAGCATGCCTTTGAGGGAAGATAAAAATAGATTCAAAATGGGTACTATGAAGCAATAAGTCATTCGCAATTTATTAAAAACCAGACTTTTGGAAAATCTCCACGTCCAATAAAGAGCAGTCTATTCATTCAGTGACATAGTGCTGTTTTACAAAGTCAGTTTTCTTTCAGCTTTAGTGGTATAGCAACTACTTACTCAGCAAACAGTTTCAGGAAAAAAAAGTGCCTTTGGTAATGCACTTCAAAATCTTTGAATTATAATTCCCTTCTCTCACATTTAGAGAAAATCACAACATATGTTTTCTGAGCCAGGATAGAAACTAAACAAGTCAAAGCTAGTTCATTCTAGCATATCCAACAGCCTTGGGACAGTCTCATAGAAAGGTTATTAGCCATGCACAAAAGGATTTCTGACACTATCTCAGTGAGCTTCTACTGCAATCCTCTAGCAAGTGTGATAAGAAATGATTAGTAATTTGTAAATCCACAAGTGTCTTACTAGAAGATCAGTATGCCTCATTAGACAATTTTCTTTTTTAAAAAAATTATATTATTTATTACAATTTATTCACATTGTATCCTGACTGTAGACCCCTCCCTCCCTCTGCCCCACCTATGCCCCTCCCCTATTCCACTGATAGGGGAGGTCCTCCTCCCCTACTATCTGACCCTAGCCTATCAGATCTCATCAGGACTGGCTGGATCTTCTTTCTCTGTGGCTTAGTAAGGCCATCTCAAGGGAGAAGGGGTGATCAAAGAGCAGGAAAGAGTTCATGCCAGTGACTTCCCCTGCTCCCCTTACTAGGCAATCCATATGGAGACTGAGCTGCCCATGGGCTACATCTGAGCAGGGGGTCTAGGTCCTCTCCATGAATGGTCATCAGTTTCTGCAGGGTCCTCTGGGCCCAGGTTTTTTGGATCTGTTGGTCTCCTTGTGGAGCTCCTGTCCCCTCCAGGTCTTTCTATCTTCCCTCTTCTTCCATAAGACTCCCTGCACTCTGCCCAAAGTTTGGCTATGAGTCTCAGCATCTTCTTTGATACCCTGCTGGGTGGTCTTTCAGAGGGACTGTGGGTTAGGTTCATGTCTGGTTCCCTGTCTTCTGTTTCTGATGTCCATCCTGTTTTTCCTTCTGAATGAGGATTAAGCCTATTACCTAGGGTCCTCCTTGTTGTTTAGCTTCTTTAGGATTATAGATTTTAGTATGTTTATCTTATATTATATGGCTAATATCCACTTATAAGTAAGTATATAATGTGTCTGTTTTTCTGCTTCTGGGGTACCTCACTTAGGATGATCTTTTCTAGTTCCATCCATTTGCCTGCAAATGTCATGATTTCCTTGTTTTTCATAGCTGAGTAGCATTTCCATTGTATAAATGTACCACAATTTCTGTACCCATTCCTCAGTTGAGGGACATCTAGGTTATTCCAGATACTGGCTATTACAAATAAAGTTGCTATGAACATAGTTGAACAAATGTTCTTGTCATATGGTTGAGCCTTTTTTTTTTATATGCCCAAGAGAGGTATAGCTGGATCCTAAGGTAGCACTATTCCTAATTTTCTAATAAAGTGCCAGACTGATTTCCAAAGTGGTTGTACAAGTTTACATTCCTACCAGCAATGGAGGAGGGTTCCCCTTTCTCCACATCCTCTCCAGCATGTGTTGTTGATATTTTTGAGTGTTTGATCTTAGCCATTCTGGTGGGTGTAAGATGGAATCTCAGAATTGTTTTGATTTGCATTTCCCAGATGACTAAGGAAGTTGAGCATTTCTTTAAGTGTTTCTCTGCCATTCGATATTCCTCTATTAAGAAATCTGTGTTTAGCTCTGTACCCCATTTTTTAATTAGATTACTTGGTTACTTGGTGTTTAACTTCTTGAGTTCTTTATATATTCTGGATATTAGCCCTTTGTCAGATGTAGGATTGGTGAAGATTTGTCTATGGGCTGTCATTTTGTTCTGTTGACAGTGTCCTTTGCATTACAGAAGCTTTTCAGTTTCATGACATCCCATTTATTGATTGTTGATGTTCTGTTCAGGAAGTTGCACTGAATCTGTACATTGCTTTTGGCAGAATGGCCATTTTCACTATGTTAATCCTACTGATCCATGAACATCGACAATTTTGCTATTTTCTGATATATTCTTCAATTCCTTGAAGTTGTCTTCATTCAAGTCTTCACTTGGTTGGTTAGAGTCACACCAAGGTACTTTCATATTATTTGTGGCTATTGTGAAGGGTATTTGTTTCCCTAATTTCTTTCTCAGCTCATTTGTCTTTCGTGCTACAGGAAGGCTACTGATTTTTTTCAGTTAATTTTGTATCCAGCCACTTTGCTGAAAGCGTCTATCAGCTAAAGGAGTTCTCAGGTAGAATTTTTGGGGTCACTCATGTATACTATCATATCATCTGTGAATAGTGATACTTTGACTTTTTCATTTCTGATATGTATTCCCTTGATCTCCTTTCATTGTCTTATTGCTCTAACTAAGACTTCAAGTACTATATCGAAGAGATATGGAGAGAGTGGGCAGCCTTGCCTTGTCCCTGATTTCAGTGGAATTGATTTAAGTTTCTTTCCACTTAGTTTGATGTTGGCTATAGGCTTGCTGTATATTGCCCTTACTATGTTTAGGTAAGTGCCTTGTATCCCTGATCTCTCCAGGACTTTAAACATAAATGAATGTTGGATTTTATCAAATGATTTTTCAGCATCTAAGGAGATGATCATGTGGTTTTTCTCCTTAAGTTTGTTAATATGGTAGATTACATTGATGGATTTCTGTATACTGAACCACCCCTACACACCTGGGATGAAGCCTACTTGGTCATGGTCAATAATATCTTTGATGTGTTCTTGGATTCAGTTTGCAAGTATTTTTGTGGAGTATTTTTGCATCAATGTTCATAAGTGAGATAGGTCTGAAGTTCTCTTTTTTTGTCCGGTCTTTGTGTGGTTTAAGTATCAAGGTGACTGCAACTTCATAGAATGAGTTTGGCAATGTTCCTTCTCTTTCTATTTTGTAGAATAGGTTGAAGAGTATTGGTGTCACCTCTTCTTTGAAGGTCCAGTAGAATTCTGAGCTGAAACCATCCGGCCATGAGCTTTTTTTGGATGGGAGACTTCTGATGACTGCTTCTATTTCCTTAGGGGATATAGAATTATTTAATTTATTTACCTGATCTTGATGCAACTTTGGAAAGTGGAATCTATCAAGAAAATTGTCCAGTTAGGCAATTTGTATTCCTTTCTGCCTCAGAAGTTTGTGTGTCTGCCATATTATACTAAGAGCAACTAGAATATAGGTGTGTAATTAGCAGCATGCACATCTTCAGCTTCTACCGATGACTTGGCAGTCTATGACTACACTGAACAACCCTTTAAAGCAAAACAACTAAAGAGAAAATATTTGAAGTAGCTGGACCCCTCCTGACATTCCCTCTCTTCCCACAAGGCCTGAAAAGTAGGAAAGCACACAGAATTTTCTAGCAACAGTTCTATCAATGGTACTTCATGGCCAGTTGCCAAGAGTCACCTAATTAGCACATGAAACTCTGAGGTCTATATCATGTCTCTGACCCCAATCCCATGTTACATCTTTATTACACTAAACAGGATGAATAACGTGCATTGTGGTACAGCATTTAAACAATAAACATAATACAAAAACAAAGCCAGTAACAAGAAAATCTACAGTGATGTAATGGTTGTTTTTTTAAAGATTTATTTATTATGTATATAGTATTCTGCCTGTTTCCTAGAAGAGGGCACTATATCTCACTATAGACGGTTATGAGCCATCATGTGGCTTTTGAGAATTGAACTTAGGACCTTTGGAAGAACAGCCAGTGTTCTTAACCTCTGAGCCATCTCTCCAGCCCTGACATGATATTTTCTAATGCTTTCTTCTTAAAGATTAAGCAAAACAAAACAAAGATATCAGAAACACTGGGAAATAAGAGCTGATATATTATAGCCAGAGAAAGAAACCAATGTATGTGAAGGTTACGTCTGTGATTGCCTGCTGAGGTGAGCTGCTGAATTCTAAGGTCCTAAGTGTGATCTCTGCAAATGGAAAGGGCATTTCAGCAGTATAGTTCAGTAGGCATGTCCTTCCACTGACACAGTATGCCATGAGAAGCACTGCCACATCTTGAAGTGGCCATGGTGCCTCTTCTTTATTTGCAGGATGCTCTTGGCCTCCACTCTTTCCCTTAGCCACTGTGAATCAGGCACCTTTCGGATGCACGGGCTGTATCTGAGGTTGAGGAGGCCATGAGGCCAGATCCGAGAAGATCTTTTGGAGTAAAAGCATTAAGTGACCTTCCCATTAGAGTATTCCTATATGAAATGCTACACTCAAAGAGCAAGACAACTGTACATTCTAATGACCAATGGCAGGTATTTTTATATGACATATTATATTTCAAAGAGACTTATACCTTATTAAGAGATGTAATATTTCCCATCATGGATTCATACTATCACTCTAATTACCTCTCACCTAAGAATCGAACTGATCTGAGGATTTAATGCAGGTGAGAGTGACATAATATGAATTTTATCCAAAATACAGGGAGTGATTAATATCTTGATTTGAACCAAGTGGTGTAAAAGATAATGAATTAATTAATCTATAAAAAGAATGCTTTAACATTTTTTGGATAGTTAAACTACTTGAAATTTATTTGTAGCCCCTAAAGTAAGCAATAATAAAATGATGTAAATACTTAAAAGCCAATTGGAAAAATAAGACAAATGTCTTAATTCTTTATACTCACACAAAACCAAACCCCGTTACATCTTTAGAAATGCGGTTACTTGTTTTAAGTTTAGCTATTCGTGTGTGGTAACAGACAATACTTATTCTATAGGACAGAGGTAGAAGGATGACATGGAAGGTGCATGGAGATGGGCCATGGAGGAGCTCAACAGTTCAGGCAAGAATGCACAGCTCAACAGGGTAGCCACTAACGCTGCTGTCCAGAACGCAACGGAGAGCAAGCAGAAGGAAGCTCAATGGCTTCTCTTACTTTTTCACAAATGTTTTTTGACCAATAGTACAAAATGCTTCCAACAATATTTCATAAGAGATTAGACTAAACTACTCCAGCCTGGCATAAGGTTTGCTGCAATAAAGACAGGTAAGAACCAAAGAATACAGAAAGCTTTGCCCTTCCTCAAAAGGGCAGAAATCAGAAAACTGATTTATAAAGACAAAAGGCATTCAGCCTCCTCTTCCCCCCTGGGAGGACAGTGTTCACCAACGAGGTCCACAGAAGGCCTCTACATGCCTGAGACAGGGGGCAGATGCGTCATATCAACCGCCTGTATTAACTACCCTTTGCCACTTATTTGCCTTCCCACAAATTTTTGCCCATCAGCAATGTAATACCTCCCTTGTTTAGTCACTTCTCTTAAAGTTCATTTTTCTTTGTGTAGATGCTAAGTAAGTTGGAATTCAAAGACACCTCCAAGGATTGTTCATTTCTTGGCTATCTGCCAGGATACATTAAATATCCATCATCATCATTACCACAACCATCATGACTGTCATCTTCACAATCATCATCATCTTTTTTGAGACATTATGTTGCCATAATGTCCTGGAACTGTGCAGCCCAAGCTGACCTCACATTCCTGATTCTCCTGCTTTTGCCACCAAGTGCCTGGGTTGAAGGTGAGTGCCAACTCACCCAGCTTCTCCTTCTCCCCTTAGTTGGTCTTTTGTTAGATGTCTGTAACAAAAGGCTATGAAAAAAGTACCCTCCTCCATCCCAATACCATGTAGAGCCATAACTGTATCCTTGTCTTCATTTGTAACCTTCAGTGGGTTACAAAGAACATTTGAAGTAGAAAAGCTTAGACAGCATCATGACAGGCTGAGGTAATGCTGGAGCTACCTCAGGTCACTGTGCAAAGTGGGCAGCAGGTATGGACGCAGCCCTGAGGTACCTTCTGTACCTTGGATCCTGTTTTCCTGGGTAGATGAAGGATGGAAAGACACTGTATCTCAAGAGAGTGGCTGACCAGTGGAAAGAGAAGCTACCCCTAAGCCTTCTTATCATCTGGTCCTTTACTGCTTTCTCCATCAAAGTCCAATTCTTAATCAGGAGAGCCTGACCTACTGGGGTGAATTGCTGAAAACAATTCTCCATGCTTAAAGGTCTTTAAGAGCCCTTTGTAGGCCCCAAAGCCCAGGTCTTAGCAATCCTAATTGCTCTCTTTTACAGAGGTCTTACATGGTCCAAAACAGGAAACAAAGCCCAGTTATCCCATGGACAAAGAATTTTGCCTTTTCTTCCTCAACCACAGACCAACACCAATGACAGGGTTTTTATTTGCAAGTCTTACTAGGTAAGTCTATTAGTGTGCTAATTTTAAAACTAAAGTAGCATTACAATCATGAGCTCTTTTGATTAGAAAGAAATGGAAACAGGAAGACCATAGAGACAGACTATGCAAAGCATAGTCCCTTGCCTAAGAAAGCAGCAGGCTCTTCTTGTTAATATCCAAGGCTAGAGTCACTGTATAAATATCTGCTCTGAAGGGACTAACCAAACAATCTGATGGTTTTGTCAGGTGAAGGATTTAATTAGCACATGTCATATGAAAAGACATGTTTTAAAGGTATAGCTAATCTCACTACCAATTGTGATTATCAAAATCAGTCAATTTTTACATCTCAGCATGATCTTTAAATTAATTTATGCTATTTACTTTTATAATGAAAATGCAAAAAACATCTCTTGGATGACAAATTTTAATAAGAGGAATACAGCTCGCATAACGGGAAAACAATCATATATCTACTGTTTCGCAGCACCTGCACAGTCGCCAGACTGAAGAAAGAGCTATAGATGATGATGACAATGATTCTGGCTGCCTGACTACAGCAATGACTCTAATTGAAAGTTCCCCAAATTGCCTTCTAAAAAATTCTTAGAAAGAGAAACACGGAATAGCTAAATACAAGATTAAAGAGAATAATAAAATGCAAGGGAAATGAAACAGAAGGGGTACCACTTGAGGAAAAAGTGGGCCTACGAGAAACAGACAAGGATGGGGTGACGGCAAAAGTGCTGTGAAGGGAAAATGAATTTAAAAATTATTTCCTAAGTAAAACATATCAACGGTGTTCTGAAAAGGACTTTAACACCATAACGAATATCAAGTGGGATTGTGTGAAATTTAAAAGCAAAGAAGCAGTCAGCAGACTGAAGCAATAGCCTAAAGGTAAGGGGGAAAAAGTCTTTGTCAACTATATATCAATCAGTGGCCTGAGATCCAGAGTACATGAAGAACTACATACACAAGCCCCCAAATTACCCAATAAGAGATGGGCTAACAACTGGACAGTTTCTCAACCGAATGTTGTTCTGCACATTGGTGGAACAGTGGAATTGCTTTAAGATTATATCTCATACTTGTCAGAAGAGCCCATTTAGAAAGAAATGACAAGTAGTGTTAGCAAGGACACAGGAAGAAGAACCCTGATACACTGATGGTGGGAACATAAATTGGTGGTAGATCCACTTGGAAATCGGTATAAAGAATTCTCAGAAAATTACAACTACCATGATGTAACCATAGAACTACTGGACTTTAAGTTAGAGACATTTGCACATCCATGTTTGTTCCTGCACTATTTACAATTGTAAGGAACCATATGCATCAACAGGGGAGTTAGTAGACTGCTATGTTAAAAAAAAACACAGACTCAGCACACCTTTATCTCCTTTGCAGAACTGAAATTTAAGTGTGGATAGAAATGTGTCCAAGTGTGCATATGTCTCTCTGTATGTAAGTCATGAAACTAAAAAGACAAGAGGGAAAGAGAATAATGGAATACCTAGGAAATGAAAGTAGAAGGGGTTACCACTTGAGGAGAAAAGTGGAGCCTACAAGAAACAGACAGGAGATGGGGTGATAGTGAAGGCATTGAGGGGGGAAGATACTTTTAAAAGCATAAAAACACACCTGTATGGAAATGTCATCACTTTGATTTAGACTAAGAATGAAGAGGGTGGGGTGCCTGTGATTTAGCCTTTCTCCAGAGAAGTGTGGGAAGTCTAGTAGGAAAACAAGCCTCTGAGCAGAGGCAGCAGAAGGACCCATGGGAGGAGCAGGGTCAACACAAGGAGGGTCAAGGACCAGGGTCAACACAGGAGGGCCAAGGAGCACACTGATCTGCAAGAAGGAAGAGTGTCTTGGCTTGTCCTTCTCAGAATCCACAGAACATGACACTGCAAACACTGTGTCCTCTACATTCCAGATGGAGAAGTCAATGTAATATGTACGCAGTAGTTATACTGATTCTCTGAAACACCATCTCTTTGATAGGAGACCATGTATAGTAAGGAATGTTGAAAATAAGTAAGTCAAAGCTCTTTATAAGTACATTGTGGTGAAGTAGACATTTAAAAACAAACAAACAAATAAGATGCTTTAAATGAAAACAGAACAATTAAATAAAAACCATGTGATTCAAGCCTTTACTATCAAGAAATATATCTTTCATGTATTTTTTTTAATTCCCAAAAGGATGTTCTGAGGGTTTTTTTTGTTTGTTTGTTTTTGTTGCTATTGTTGTCTGTTTTGTGAATATTAAGTCCAGGTTGGTGTGGTGGCACTCAGCTATACTCCTAGCACTCAGGGGGCAGAAGCAGGAAGATCACTAGGCGTTCAAGGGCAGCCTGGTCTACATAGCAAGTTCCAGGAGAGCTAGGACTACATCAGGAGACAACCTCAAAAAACACACAAAGCCACAAAATGTATACTGACTACTGTACCTGTATGTACCACACTATATAAAGCTATGGTATAGAGACTGTCCTTAGTTTTCTCAACATTTTCTACCTAAGTAGAATACAGGTTTGGGAGGATGTGGGTTTGGGAAGATGTAGGTTTTTTTATGCCTTCCCTAGGTGAGCATTTGGCCTTACAGGGAGTTTACTTGCTGGCTGACTAAATGCAAGAATGAACAAACTTGAGTAATTGCAGCGTGATCTGCACACGTTTAACTGGCATAAAGTAGACACCCCCTCCTTCCTTAACTTGTAACTTCCAAATGCTTAGAGGGTAGTGCCATCACTTATCTCATGATTTTTTATGTACCTTTTAGCATGACAGTGTTTGCAAATGATGGCTCCCTGGAGACGGGTCTGAGCGCAGCTGTGAGGAGCACGGTGAAGCCTGAAGCAGCTCTTCCAGATCCACTCAACACTTTTGAGCAGCACACCCCACCCCGGAGGGGGAGGATAATGAGAAGGTACTAATGGCACGGTCTTCTAATGCTTTGCCTCAGCAGAAGGCAAGCCTTACAAGCTTCCTTTAGCTCTCCCTCCATGCACAGGTGCCCTGAGTCCAGCACTCTGCAAGGTGCTGAGGACGTAAAGATGATGAAAGGGCAGAATCACACCACTGATAATTCCTTTGTCAATGTCAAATCCTCTTGCAACATAAATGGCATTGAATACCAAAGAGGCCCTTGTGAAGCGGTTACTGTTCGTGATGATGGCTTATCCCTTAGGGAGCTCAGGGAAACTCAGTTATTCTGAATCTCCTACAGGAAGCAACCTGGGAGTTCATGAAGAAAGACAGGGATGCCATAGTACTGGAGTGCTCACCCACAGGAACCCGAACCCAGGAAGGGGCTTTCCCGTCACCTTGCAAAACGCTCCACTACTTAGGACAGTCAAGCTGTCTGCATAAATGTTTATAGACAAAGAAAAAGAAAAGCAAACTCAATGTCATGCTCTCTGTGAGCTTCCGGTTTCCTGCAACTCTAGTTTTTCTAGTCACTTACTAAAATTAAATAATCAGCATTATATTTATATCATAAAATGCTATAAAGAAGAACAGTTCAGTTATATTCTGTGTGTTCTAGACTTGAATTAAGCCTTTCCTTGCTCATTTTCTTTGTGTTTGGATCTCCCCCTAGAAGCTTCCTTAAAATTGCTACCATTAAAGGCAACCAGTATTTGTAGAGCCATTGTTTTTCTCATGTGTGACACAAGAGAGAACCAATGAGGGATAAGCAGCAGATCTGATTAACTGAGAGGTAACAACAAACTGAATCCCCGTGCACCTGCTGGAACAATCGAATGATGGAGAGAGGGACGGTGGAAAGCAGTGGTGCTTCTGAACAAGAGGCCCCAGGGAAGGTCGCTATGGGTCACTGCTGGGCAGACACACCCACAGCAAATCTGTGCCAACACGTCTAGACACAGCAGGAAATGCTCTCGGCCCCACAGGATGGTTGACACTGCCCCAATTCAAAAAGGGTCTCCAAATGCCTCCTCTATTTTTATTCCGTGCACTCTGCCCCTTGCTAGTCTGGCTGGGCAGTTTTCCATAGACTGTTTTTCTTTGCTTTGGAAACCTTACATTTTTAGTAAACTTTGTAATATGAAATTAGATAAAACAGACCTTGGCCTACAGTCTGTCAAAGCCAAAGCACTAAACTGTTCCCAACTTATGTTAAAATGTAGATGTTGAATTTGTATGATCAGCCCATAAGCTTCAAACAAAACATGCTAGCACAGGGAATTAAAACCTGTAAAGGCTCTACAAACTTTACTATATATACAGACAAAAATAGTAGAATTTTCTCCTAGGCAGAGCCAAATAATTTCTTACATTATGTCAGCCTCTGAGGATTACTGAAATCTATGAAATCAAATTTTTAAGACTCTCCTCACTTGGACACAGGATCCCCAGCTTTCGTATTCCCATTCCCACCATGGTGTTTCAGGATGTAACCCCACTTCAGGCTTATGATCCCCCTTTCTTGAGCATTCCCAA
Source organism: Pachyuromys duprasi (assembly GCA_028658305.1). Taxonomy (NCBI): domain Eukaryota; kingdom Metazoa; phylum Chordata; class Mammalia; order Rodentia; family Muridae; genus Pachyuromys; species Pachyuromys duprasi. The sequence continues at coordinate 3,234,582 of CM053755.1, forward strand.
CTAAGGTAATATGGGTTCCATATTGTTCTTTTGCTAGCAAGTCTCTCTAAACTTTAAGTTACTACAATATCATAAGCAAAACACCACTGGTTTCTTGGAATGAGTGGTTTCCCATAAATGCAAGGGCAGCCACCACACAGTTCTAGCTAGGATAAGGTCTAGTTCCTCTTTGGGTTTGAAAGTCCACCTCATCACAGCCAGGACCCAGGAATAAACTGCCCGGTACTGAACAACATCCTATGAATTGATCATTCAAGAACTCCTACCAGGAAAGCACTATTTACCCTCACTAAATGAGGGCAGTAAATAGCTGTCAGAGATGTAAGGTCCCAGGCTGATACAACAACACCAGCGTTTCTACCCAGAGTCTGGCCACTTAGTCATGCTGGAAGGGTGTACAGGACTCAGGTGATGAGTGTCTCCCGGACAGTAAGAAATGCATAGCCACTTTGCAGTAAGGATTTGGGTTTTTAAAAAGTCTGTGCTTTACCTATTGTATTCAGTACTTCCTCTCCCTTAAATGACAGAATTGGACTGAATAAAGCATAATTATAGGCAAAAGAAAGTTTCTGTGGAAAATAAACCCTTTCAAGAAAAGTGTAAGTATATATTAAAAAAAAAAACTGAACTTGAGAAAAGTTTGTGAAAAAGGAATCAGCAGAAACTTCATCTACACAATTACTAGACTAAAACAGACCCTGTTGCTAATTTCTCAGATAAAAGCCCATTCCAGCAGCTGGTATGACTAAGCCGCCTTGCAGGAGCTAGGGACCAACTGATGGTATTCGGGTCATGGCAATAAATATTCTGATAAGAGCAAAATAGAGTCCCAAGACAAAATTACAGTGTCAAGTCATGAAGACTTAGGATCCACTAGTAAGCAAAAGAATGAAAGCAACATGTCAACCACCAACTGTGATGTTCACATGCCGGAACTACTCACACCCTGCCGCAGATGAGGCAGTGTGTATGAGGTGAGCACAAGCATTAATGTGCAACTGTACAGCCTAGGCAAAGCATCACGCTGGGACTCTCTGCATTGCACACGGAGCAAGGGCCACTTCATAAGTGCCGGCTGAAGGAGACCCTGTAGCACTCACTATTGCCCCTCCCTAAGGCTCAGACAGTTCACAGCCACATCCTCTGCCTTCCCTTCCCAGCTGCAAACTCAAGTCTGTTTCCTGATGATCCTCTCCTAAGGGGCCTGGAGCCATCCTTGACTTCCCCTCTCCTTTCTTGTGACCTCTTCCTCCTTACCGGACCCCTCCTGTCCAATCTTCACAAGCTCAAGTTTCTACCAATCTAGGCCTTAAAAGGATGAGCCCTATATAGACCCCTCAACACTCAATGGTAAGCACAAAATACCTGGGGAAGAACACAGCAGATGACCAATGTGGATGGGAAATAGTGATTCTTACACAGCCTGCTCTGTTAAAGGGCCAGCCCCACTTGACTTCGGGCAAGGTCTGTAGGCTGAGTCATCTACAAAGAAAGGAATATTCGTAGTATATACCTCCTAGGGTAATTGCAAGGGCTAAAACAGGAAATATTTTTAAAAGAACTTATAACACATTTGGCATATGAAAAGCATTACATAGGCATTTTCTACCTGAATATAATAAGATACCAAAGCAGAGAGCAGACTTCCTACCTTCCTCAGCTAGTCCTTGTGGAATGAGGAAATCAAACTTCCAGCCAGATAATTGCTTATGTGAAACAGGTGGCAGACCCATTTTTAAAAAAACAAATACCCTTTCCTAGAAAGAAGTTGTATGAAGGTTGCGTTGACCTTAAGCAAACAGTCTGTAATTTTCAGTGCTCAGTAGCTCTGTGGGCTACTGTCTACCCAAGCAGCTGAGGAAGTAAGCTGGAGTGATGAGGTGGAGGGTCAGCATACACTAGCCAGATGCTCTTAGCACACGCCTGTGTCCTTCCCAGGGTTTACCAGAAGGAGTGTCCACAGCAAGATCAGAGGCCCAATCTCCCGGGGCCACCTTCAGGCAGATTCAATAGTTGTATAAAAATTAAAACCCTGCGCTGGAAGGATAGTTCAGAGGATAAGAGCACTGGCCACCCCTCCAGAGGTCCTGAGTTCAATTCCCAGCACCCACAACATGGCAGCTCACAACCATTTATAATGAGACCTGGTGTCCTCTTCTGGCGTGCAGGTGTACATGCAGGCAGAACATTGTGTACACAATAAATAAATGTTAAAAAAAATTAAAACCCCAGTTTTGCAAAGACAGCCTCAGTCAAACGATGACTTAGGGAGACCTAAGCACATCTGCCTCTGCTGGTGCTCAGAAGACGTTACCCACTTCACGACTTTGCTAAATGAACCAGGAAGGGGACACCACAAGCTGGCTCCCTTTGTACTTGATACCTGAGAGAACAGAAGCTAAGCTTTTGCCTCTGGCAGAGATCACTTTCCTTCAGGTCCTCTGGGAGGGGCTGGTGACATTGGTAAGAGCACTTGCTGCACAAACCTGGTGACATGAGTGTGACTCCTGGATGGCACATAGAGGGCTTGCATGTGTGTCATGTAGAAACACACACAATAAATGTTACACTCTTTGGGGTGGTGGAGGGCTCAGCAGGAAATGCGCTGCTGCCCGCCAAACCCTGAGCCTCTTCCAGGGACCCACATGGTGTAAGTGGAGAGTGGCCAGAGACCATCAACTCAACCAGCTGTTTCCTGGCCTCCATGTGCACCACGGCAGGTGCCATGAGCAAACACATGGAAAAAAATGGTTCTTAAAAATCCTCTGCAAGGATCCAGTTTCAGAATCCGACTTCAGGAGAATAGATTACTCCTGGAGCCTCACCCTAATGTTGGTGTTAGTGTATCAATGATGACATTAAAACGCCTGTGTAGAGAAACTCATTATGCTGACTGTTTTTGTCAGGAGTCAGCTGAGGAGAGGAACACTCAGTTGGGAAATTGTCTCCATCAGGCTGGCCAGAAGGCACCTTCTTAACTGGTGATGGATGCAGAAGGGCCCAGCCTGGCACAGATGGTGCCAGCCCTAAGCAGGGACTTTTGAGAAAGTAGCAGAAAGAGTCCCAAGAAAGCAAGCCAGGAAGCAACTGCTCTCTGCTTTGGTTCCTGCCCCCGGGCTCCTGCCCCCGGGCTCCTGCTCCAGCCTCTGCTTTGGCTTTCTTTGCGTTGGACTATAACATGTAAATAAGACAAATAAGCCCTTTCCAGCCCGGGCTGCTTTTGGTCACGCTGTTTATCACAGCAACAGAAACAAGACCAGGGTTCTCACAATGCCCTAGAAGTGTGGTTTACATCTGCAGTTTTTCTTTTGAGACAATGCAACAACAGAGTGAAGGACATACGACCTGTTCTCAGTCTGCGCTCCAAGGTCAACGAACTACAACCAGGCACCAGGTCACAGTTGCTGAGTCGCCATTAAGGCCCCTATAGAGGTCTGCATCTCGTAGCTCTTCAGGTCAGGACTACCACTCTGCATTACTGGCAGTTTGATCTCTACGCTGTCTGGGTATGCCTCAGGAATGTAAACAAGCTAAACCCAATATCGTTCAAATACCTAGCATTTGAGAGTTTGGGAGATTCGAGACACATGCAGCCCGGTCAGGACACAAAGTGGGGACACAGTCACGCTTGATTCTTCCTCGGCTCATCACAGCATATGCGGAGGCTGAGGAGTGGGGTTGGAAGGTGCACATAAACCCAGGAGCCCAGCTCCATTACAAAAGGAAGACACCTTCTGGCCTAAACTGGGAACCCCAGAGTCCCCATTTTAAGAAGCCGAGGAAAAGGTCATTTTGCTACTTTCCTAAGCAAATAGGAATAAAACGGGAATACTGGATATGGACACTTAAATGGAATGCTTTAGAAAATGTGAAAATGTTTATAACAAGACAAACTCACAAAGAAGCTAATATTAAATCAGTGTTGTTTCAATGATATTAATATTATAAAGTATTAAGTACATTATATTATGATAAAATACAATGGTGTTATATTGATTATGTTAATTGTTAATTATATTGATAATTTCATAATGGTTAACATTCTATTAATCCTAATATAAAAATTAGTGAAATGTTTGTGAACTCCAGTGAAGCATTTGTGAAGGAAAAAAATAGGAATTTATTTTTCAGGACTTCAGCTTAACAGAACCAAGCAGAAGAGTTCTCCTTTCACCTTCTGTACTGACTATTAAGATAGGGAGAGGACAGGAGCTCCACAAGGAGAGCAACAGAACCAAAAAATCTGAGCACAGGGGTCTTTCCTGAGACTGATACTCCAACCAAGGACCATGCATGGAGATAACCTAGAACCCCTGCACAGATGTAGCCCATGGCAGCTCAGTCTCCAGGTGGGTTCCATAATAATGAGAACAGGGACTGCCTCTGACATGAACTGATTGGCCTGCTCTTTGATCATCTCACCCTGATGTGGGAGCAGCCTTACCAGGCCACAGAGGAAGACAATGCAACCACTCCTGATGACAGCTGATAGACTAGGATCAGAAGGAAGGAAAGGAAGACCTCCCCTATCAGTGGACTTGGGGAGAGGCATGAGTGGAGAAGGGGGAGGGAAGGTGGGATTGGGACGGGAGGAGGGAGGGGTTTATAGGGGGATATAAAGAGAATAAAGTGTAATTAATAAAAAATTTTAAAAACCACAAATGAGAGTATATTTATTATACAGTCAATGTTTTCAGGATTTTGCAAAACTATTGGTAAAGCAGACATTTCCATAAAAAGTCAGGGGCTGAGCCAGCTGTGGTGGCCCTGCCTTTAATCACAGACCTGAAGAGGCTGAAGCCCACAGAGCTCTTGTGAGTGCGCTACATAGCAAGTTCTAGGATAGCAGAGGCTACAGAGCGAGGCCTTGCCTCTGAAAGATAAACAGAAAGAAGAAAGAAAAGCAGGTGTCATCTCTAATTTCTTGCACTCAGGGCTGTAACATGTGTTTTAAGCCTTTTTCTTTTTGAGAACTGAGTTGCGATGGGAAAATTCCTCAAGGGCACTGATTCATTCATTCCAACTGTGTTCCAGGTTGATGCAGAAAGCGTATTATCATTGTTAATTCCACACTTCATAAATTCTAGCCTTACTGCACAAAAACACCACTTCCCACATTCTACAGGAACAGTTCACTAATAAGAGATAAAAGTCACACTTACCAATTCATAAAAACTAATTCAAAAGTTACCCATCATGGTTTATTGTTACAAGTGCATTAAAATAAACCACACATCTCTCCTAGAAAGAAAGGGAAATACTCCTACATTACTTTGCATTTGTGAATCAGTATGCGTGGCTTAGAGCTGCTAAGGATTCTTGATATTCGTTTTAATAAGTACTTTAAAAGCACTGTACAAATGGATTGTTACATGTGACTCGGGTAAATCCATCCTAATTCATAAGTTAGAGGTGAATTTTCAATTTAAAACACAGTGCTTTATGTTTCCATTCAAAATAAATATAGTTTTCTTCAAGTCTCGGTCCGAGTTCAAACTTTGGCTGGGTATATAAGGCATGTACTCTAAGTCTTTTCCTAAACATAAAAATCTGAGCTAGGGATATCAGCAGCGATAGGGACTCACTTAGCATGCACGAGGCCTGGGATGTGATTCCTAACCCCACAGAAGAACTGAACTTATACTGAGGAGCTTGCCATGGAGAGCCATGACGGGTAAGAGTCAGAGCACTGAGAATGAAGAACAGTCCAGGTTTGTGCTGTTTCACAGGTCTGACTTCAATCCGTGTCTGTAGCGTTCTTCCTTGCTATCCAGACAGGAAGACCAGTGTTACTATGTACTGAAAAACTGACAGATAAAATGTGCTGACTTTGATAAGTAAACGTTATTTTCTTGGCATTATCAACACTCAGTAACTAAAGTGAGAACAAGCTTGGTACTGAGGCCATCTTCCCTTCAAGCTTACTTAGGATTCTATAGGTCTTCTGAAGTCCTGGGATTTCTCAGATCTAGCCATACTTAGTGGAAATATCTAGAGGGTAGGGAGACCAGAAACTCAGAGTTCTGTCAGCGAACTGAGGCTGGTAGAGACAAATATGTCTGAAAGCATCCAACATGCAAATATCCACCACGATTCCAACAAGGAACTTCCGTCCTCATTGAATGCTGTTACCTGATTGGACGGTTCTCTTTGCTGTCGAAGAGAGAGAAGATGACCTCCAACTCCTCCCCCAGGTTGGAGCACATGAGACTCTTCATCTGGACAAACAGGTGGTGGCTGCTGGCCTGCACTGGAGTGTCTTTCTTCCGGTGTCGGTGCTCCATCTGAAGGACACCCACCAGGAACAATAGGGTCAGTGCGCACTGAAGAAAGGAAAGCACAAAGCTGCACGGGGGGGGGGGGGGACTGCCTAGAGTAAAATTTCCTTTCATGCTAAATTCAGCATCTAATCTAAATTTCAAATGTTCTTCCAGCTTCTTCAATGAAATGATCAAGGGCTCTTGCTTTAAGATTTGCTTTAAATTTTTAATATTAAGATGATATTAGTTCATGGCATAGATTCAGGAAGGAAGAAGTTCGAAGTATTTCTGCTCACCCTAGTCAACTTGCAGGATGAGAACAAACCATTCATCTGGGAGAACAGACAAGAGAGATGGCCTGGTGGTGCTGCTTGTAATCCCAGCAGCTTGGGAGGTGGAGGCAGAAGGATTCCAAGTTTAATACCAACCTGCCTACAAACTGAGTTCAAGACCAGCCTGGGCAACTTGGTGGGATTCCCCCACCCTCCCTCCAATCCCCTCTCTCTTTTTGTATATATGTGTGTGTGTGTGTATACATATGCATGTATGTGTGTACATATGCATGTATGTGTGTACATATGCATGTATGTGTGTGTATGTATGCTAGAGATGTTGCCCAGTGGTAGAGTACTGGCTTGGCACGGCATATATAAGACTTTAGGCTTAATACCCAGAACAAGAAAACAACAACAAAGCCATTGCCTCAAACAAACAAACCCTTCAGATTCAGTTATAGATCATTTGATAAATGAAAGCTGAAGAATATTTCTGTAACTTCTCATTTATCAGACTTTATCAAGTACTTTGAAAGTTATACTAAACCGGAAAGCTTTGGGAGTTTCTGGATGCGGATGCGGCAAGTCTTACTGTAATAGCACAGCAAGCAAATGTCTAACGTGCTATGGAGCAATGCAGAGGCGGTCAAGGAACTTGTGAGGAAGCTAAAGTTAGGAAGAAACAGCCACACATCCCCTTTTCATCTTGTCCTCAGTGCAGTCAGCTGTTGGCAGGCCTGTGTCGTAGGACCAGAACTGAAAGTGCACACAGTCTGAGGAAAGAAATCTCATGTGGGGCTACAGATGGGAGACCATGAGGCCAGGCCCTCAGGCAATAAAAACCCATTAGGTAAGGACTGCATCCAAACACTGGGACCACAATAGTGAATAAACATAGAAACATTCCACACTTCAGGGAGATGGTACCCACAGGGTGATCCAATACCAGCAACACTGGTGTATGCACACACATAGACACACCTACCCCTCCACCCCACACACATAGACAGACACAAACACACACATACAGAAACATAGTCAGACCACACACACACACATACACACACAAACCCTATAAAAGTGATGAATGGAGAAAATCTATATTGTCAGGAGAACCCAAAAGGGGTGCTTGGGTTTGAGCCTGGGAAGGTGGAAAACTCCTTGGGAAACTGTTTCTGTAGCAAAGCACTACGAAAGAAACAAGAATTGTGGCTTGTCTAGGGCAGGACTCCCCAACTTGATTATAGTGAAGGTGGAGGCTGAGAGGTAAATACTTCGAGAAAAACAAACCAACAAACAAAAGGTCATTGAGAAAGCATGGCAGCGTGAACTATGTACCAGCTTCTGACCCTCCATCCTGTGCACATGCTGGCCCAGCTGCCGACTGCTGCCAGTCCACTCAACTCTTGCATCTCTACTTTGTGTAGCACTGTTGCAGGATAAAGGGCTGGAAAGGACCTGGAAAGTCTAGTAGAGTAAAAGATGGTAGAATTACTTTCCCATCTCAGAATGCCAACTGTTACTCCATCAGATCCTCCTATGAAAGGAATAATTTTAGCATCAGGCACTTGAACTCCAGGGTTTTGAACTCTATGGCCATGGTGGTTGTTGAAGGTAAAGGCCCTTCACATCTCTACATCGGCTACCTTTGAAGGTTTGTAAGTAGAGTTCAGTAATTAACAAATGGTTGGCCAACTTTCAGGGCAAATGACATTTTTCACAATTTACAGTTGTAAATGCACTTTCATAACATCATCAGAAAGTTTCCACGCTTCTGAACTATCTAAAAGCAAAAGAACATAAACAAGAAACCCAGTAAACAGAGCTTCAGTCACCTCATGGGATATCTCTCTGTGGAAGTAATGAGATGCACAAACACACACACACACACAAGTGCACCTCATCAGCCATAACTATTAGGGAGAAAAAAATGAAGAAAAATTAACACAAAGGGTGGGGGAAGCAAAATACTTCCCAGTTCTCTGTGATGCTTGCTCTATTTTGTGCTTTCAAAATTCCTTTCACTGTGGCAAAGGATACACCACATGCTCACAAAACTAACCTCTTTAATTCAAGAAAGTCGTTCCCCTTGGAATTGCTCACTCACTTGCTGGGCTACTTAAAACTCTTCACATAGGCAAAGCCAAAAGGGTAGCACAGCACAAGCTACTCCGAAGAAATGAATAGTTACCAAAGGCAGAGCAGGGGCTCCAGACAGCTGCCTCCTGTAAAGAACTGACTTCAAGGGGGTCCCACTCTTGACCTCACAGAGTACCAAGTTTCCAGCACTAATCGTGGCACTCAATATGAATCAATGGGAAAAAAAATCAGCTTCTTTACTCATGCAAATAATGCAATATATCGTGAGTAGCGGTTCCCAGCCTTGACTGCACTTTAGAGTCACCAAGAGAGCTTTTAAACAATACTTATGCCCAGATCCTGTCCCAGAACAATTAAATGGGAATTTCTAGGGAGTGGGGTCGGGGTTCTCAAGAGCTGTAGTTTTAAAGGCTCCCACATGGCTCTAATGGGCAATGAGCGTCGAGAATCATCGATGCAGATCATATGCAGAGAAACGCTAATCACAGCACACTGAAGAATGCATCATTGCATCTGACAGGTAATTAACTACTGGCCTGGCACGCCAGGAATAGGCCTGCCTGGTTCTGTGTTCTGGGCCTGTGACACAGACCCTCCCCAGCTAGCTCCTACTCTCCCTCCCCAGCGTTTTCCCAGATCTGGGGTGGGTTTGGACTTAAATAGGTTATGATTACTTGCTTCTCTCTTGGTAGCTCGCTACTTTTGAGGACTGCTAAAAATATCTCCACGAAAAGAGCGTCTCAGCTATAACATTAAAAAGGCACGCTAATACTTCAAGAGCTATATCGTGATAGTTGCAACACGGAAATAATCCTTTTGACATAACGTGTGGCTATAGATGTACCCAGCAACTGTACACGTGCCTACAGCTTACCTTTGCCTTTTATTAGGAAAAGAAGCAGATTCACTCCAAAGACTTCTTCAACTCCCACTAGCACTCCTCATGTGCTGCCTTAATTACTAGATGAATGGGCTACACCCAGGTTTCTCAACCTTGATGGAGACAGCGGTGGAGGGCCTTGGGAGGGGTATGCCACCTCCTAAGTGGACTCTCTCCATTGCTACCCTTTGTTGTGGCAACTAAATTCTGCCTTCAGCCAATATCAACTGCACCCCTGGGGAGAGGCAGTAAAACTTCTTTAAGTGGTTGCTATTTGGCAAGCACTGCTCTAAGCCATTAAGAACAACGAACAAGAAAATAGAATCCTACAAACATAAAGTGTCCCTAAAAAGATACTCTGCCAGCCCAAATAAGCCGTGATTCTGGCCAATTAGCTTTTCTTTATAACAGGACTGAGATGTGGCCTTTGGCAAGCCAAGCTTTGAGTTAGCACTTTCCCAGCTCAGAGGGGCATAATTGGGTGAGAATGAGCTGTGAACAGGCCTGGCAGAAACCAAACCAGGACCTTCTTCCTCACAGGACAGCTTCGATTTGGGAACTTGTATTTCAAATGTGATACTGAAGAAGAAAAAAAGAAAGAAAGAAAGAAAGAAAGAAAGAAAGAAAGAAAGAAAGAAAGAAAGAAAGAAAGAAAGAAAGAAAGAAAGAAACCATTCTTCCTGGAAACATTTACCTTTACCCCACAGCTCTTCATCCAAAATGATAACATACCGTCGACCCCCACAGTCCTTGATCTAAAATGGTAACACCCCATCACCCCCATGGTCCTTGATCTAAAATGATAACACACTGCCAAACAAAAGCCTGGAATTGGTTCTGGAGCCTCCCACATTTGCTCCCTGGTGAAATCAAGGCAGGCAGATGCTGACAGACTGCACAAAGGGAAAAGAGCAGAGTGGCAGGAATCAGAACCAGGACACAATCAGAAATTTAAGAAGAAAAATAGCTGTCTTCTAAAAAGAAGAATTCCTTCTGTCATTTCATAAACACTGGTACATTTTCTTGGGCTAGTTAGTGTCTTTGTATAAAAACAGGAATATACAATTGTTATTGAGGAGACATAACATTTTTTATATAAAATTACAATGTTTTATGTTCCTCATTAAAAAATGACTTTGGACCAGAATCTAAACTATAGGCTACCAAAACACCAACCTTATTGGCTTTCCCAGAAATGCCAGACATTGCTAATCAATCAGGGCCCACATGAGATCTAGGCCATCACCACCAATAAAGTATAATATTAAAAGAGGCAAAATCAACTTGATACCCTATATACACAGCTAAAGGGAAACACAGAAGCCGAGTAATATAGGGGAAACCAAAGTAGGGACAAGGGAATGTATTGATGGTGGACATTATTAGTTGGTCATCAAATATTTCCCATCTGTAGCTAAATCTGCAGGTGCAACTGTTTTCTGGCAGAGGCAAATAAAGGCCAGTGTTTGGGACTTCCAGGGCAGCTTGTTAAAGGAGCTCAATCAACTGCAGCGAACCTTTGTCCTTGCAACTCCACGGAGGACAGGCATAAAGGCTACAGCTTCTGCAGTTGTCCTCTACTTCGAGGTGCCCTTGTGTTCAATGTCAAGTACTACAGAGCAAAAATACAAGCGGCTATATCTCGTGCACGTAATTTAGCCACAAGCCAATTTAGAACTTCCTGTTCCTACCTCATCAGAAAATAAATTTCTATCATGTCTAGGCTGCTATTAATTCATTTCATTAAAAGCAGCAAAACCTAGTGCCCAGATTTAGCACATATGATCTCAATTACTTTTGCCATCTTGCCTCTCTAATGAAGATGAACTAAAGATGAAAAGGAATGAAGCCTGACCACATGGTTAGGTGTTTCTCATATATAGTTCAAAGAAAGGCAATCATCACCAACATGAAAAAGAGAACTTTGTCACTTAGTATATGAAGAAACTGGACCTCAAGGAGAGTCCTGAGTGGACAGAGGCTGGACATGCAGTTTGCAGTGATAATCCAGGGTGTATTCATGATATAAAGGGACCTCAAACTCACTGTCTTGGGGCTTACTAAGGACAGCGCTGCACTAGGCTATGATAAGCATAACCAAAGGGAGGGAGGACAATGCAGCCTCAGGCTGTAACATGGACAGGTTGCTAAACGAGATTGACGGTAAAGATGTGGCACTAGAAGATTTGACCTGGGGCTGGAGAGATGGCTCAGCAGTTAAGAGTACCATCTGCTCTTCCAAAGTTCCTGAGTTCAATTCCCAGCACCCACATGGTGGCTCCCAGCCATCTAGAATGTGATCTGATATCCTCTTCTGGCATGCAGTCATACATGCAGACAGAGCATCTGTACACATACTTAAACAAATAAAAAAAAAAGACTTGACTGATTCAAAAGGTAAGAAGACATGGTCAACAAATAAAGTACACAGTGAGTTAACATGGGGCATCCTTAGTTTGTTCTTTCTGCCTTTTCTTCCTCCCTCCAACCATCTTCACAAACTTTTTTAAGACAAGGTCTCATGTAGCCTAGGCTGGCCTCTAATTCCCTGTGTAGCCAAAGATAATCTTGACATTTGATGCCTTTGATGCTGCGGCCTCCAGCTTCCCAGTGCTAGGTCTGTAGAGCATGCACCACCTCACCCTCCTCATGAAGTGCCAGGGATAGAGTCCAGAGTCTCTGTACATGGTAGGCAAGTACTCTGCCAACTGAGTTACCTCCCTTCAACCACCATTATCTGTTTCCTTACGATGCACCAGATGCTCTGGTCAAGTGCAGATGTGAGAAAGGGCCACAGCACGAAATACTGCATGCCAAAAGCCCTGTGTTCAGTAAAGGAACCCTCTCAGAATCTCACAGCACGTAACACACACACATATCCTGAATCTGCAGATGATCAAGGAAGAAAGTGAAGGTACCGTAATCACCTAAGACTGACTTCTCATGGGTCACATTTTACTAACGTAACTGATGGCTTTCCCCAAGTTCTTCAGATATGTGTGTGTAACCATCTATTAAGAATGCCCCATTTCTCTCATAAAAGTACCTTAATGGAAAAAAAAATTCAAAAGCAGCAAGACCTTCCAAGTCAAGTCTCCTGGTTCTACAGGGCCTTCCTTTTATGGCATGAAATCACTGAGATCACAGTAAGTCACACCCATGGCAACAGCCTTTGAAAGCCCCTTCCAGCCTAGGCCTCCTCCTCTAATTTGTGGCTGGAAAAGCTTACTCACTGTGGGGCTAGAATGAAAACGGCCCCATGCAGTCACAGAGAGAGGCACTATTAGGAGATGTGGCCTTGTCAGAGTACGAGTGGAGTTGTCGGAGAAAGCATGTCATTGGAGGTGGCCTTTAGGGTTCCAGACGCTCAAGTCAGGCCTAGTAGCTCACTGTCTCTTCCTGATGACTTTGGGTCCAGATATAGATCTCTCAACTACCTCTCCAGCACCATGTCTGCCTATGTCCACCATGTTTCACCCCATGAAGAAAACAGACTAAACCTCTGAACTATAACCCAGCCCCAGTTAAACGTTTTTCTTTATAAGAGTTGCCGTGGTCATGGTGTCTCTTCACACTTACTAGCATGGAATTCCACACAGGCATTTAGAGGCACAGGCTAAATTCAATGGCAGACTGGACTATGTTGAAGGAACTAAGCCAAAAGGTAGATGGCCAGGAACTAGGAAAGGAAATGCTGTGACAGGTGACCTTGGGATGGGTAATGTGTTCAAATATTTTAGGGTTATCAGTGGTCTCTAACTTAGAGACGGGTGGGGGTCTGAGGATGGATGTAGAAGCAGCAGTTGAAAGCTATATTTACATATCCTTTTTGAGATCCGTCTACATGATGGTTATTCGGGCAGAAGGGGAAGGACAGCACCTTGGTTAATATTTTATTATTCAGAAACACACAAGTGAGGAAGGGTGGCTTACAAGCCTTTCACTGGACAATACCAAAAAAGCATGGACTTGGGAAGGAACTGAAAAGTCTGAACTTACTTCCCAGGGCCTGTTAAACTGGGGGTTGTGTAGAGCACGTCAGTGTTCTAAGACACAGAAAGAACATCAGTGCTGCTGTTGGGGCATGGTCACCTCAGCTTGCAAGTCTCTCTACTCTCTTCAAATCAAACCAGGGAACATCCAGTTCTTAAAACATCTAGTCTGCAGGATGCCATGGAAACCACAGACCTAGCAGCACAGCACCAAGCAAGTGCTCTTTGTGCACCTACCAGTCGGTACAGCTCTGTGATGCTGATGTCTTCCGGGTCCACCATCGCGTACTCCTTCCGAGGCACCAGGTCCAGGCCCAGCTGTCTAGAAGACCAAGGTCAGACATTTGGGAGAAAAGTCACATGTGTGGAGGTCACTCGGAATGTTCTCACTTCAGCATGTGGGGATGGGATGGAGCCTGATACTTCTTTCCCTCACTGTGTCAGGCATGGCTGGTTTCTGCTCTTGGAGCAAACACAGACCAAAGTTGGGCAAAACAGATGATTGCAGAGGCAAGTCATGGCAGGGGGCACGAGCGCTCTCATCAGCCTCGACGTGGACATCGAGGTGTGAGTGCTGCCCCTTCCCTCCACTGATACTTTCAGCATACTCCTCTCTGGGTCAACCACGGGGCAACACTGACACCAAGCCACCTTAAGCATGCGCACCCCCAGCCCCCAAAAAGCTCTCTACTGCCTTTATGATGTTCCCTGTGGTCAGCCTACCTTCTTTTCCACACTCTGGTTCTCTTGCTTAGTTCACTGAGGGTGAGTTACTCTGTGGCTCTCTCAGGGCATCACCCTCCAGGAAGCCTATGGCATCGCACTTCCAATTAGAGAACCACAGCTTGCTTGCTTTCTTTTTTTTAAAGATTTATTTATTTTCTGTATATGAGTGTTCTATCTACACTTCTACCTGCCAGAAGAGGGAATCAGTTCACATTATAGATGGTTGTGAGCCACCATATAGTTGCTGGGAATTGAACTCATGACCTTTAGAAGAGCAGACAGTGCTCTTAACCACCAAGCCATCTCTCCAGCCCCTAACCATAGCTTTCTTAACTTTGTATTAAAAATAATGGAGAATCATGAAATTCTATGGCTGCTTCAAAACCTCATTAATGCCACACCACTAAAATTTCTAATTCAGCACCTACATCAAACCAAGCACTGCTCAGTCACCCTGAAAAATACTAGCTCGCTCTTAAAAATGAGAAGACCATCATTCAACATCAAATTCCTTCCTTATTAAATTATTACATTATTAAATAATGTTCAGATACTCTAAAAAACCCACACATCTACTCTTTCAGTTGAATTTTCAGGTCACAGTAAGTTCAGCTCTTTAGCCTCAAAGTACTCATGTCCTCCTGTGCTATATCACTCCAGGGACTATGAAAGGGTCAGCTTCTGTTCTGTGCCTCCTCTCAGGAGTCACTGACCTGGTAGTGAGATATCATTTGACACCAGGCTTACCTTCCTGATGAAATATTAGCTAGCATAGGATATAATCACATAAGAATTTCAGCACCCACCCTAGCCCTTCTCTCCTGGATGAGCTAAGGGTGAAGGCTAATCATGAGAGCATCCCCTCTTGAGGATGGCTCTCTGTCTAGCCCTCATGTGCACATCTGACATGAGTAGAAACAAGCCACAGCCTGCTAGCAGTTGGAGAGGCTGGTATAAAATGCTCAGCCCAAGTGGGACTAATAGCTTACCCACTGGTTGTCAAGTGTGTCCCTTCTTTGTGAGTCTGAACCTGAGAATTTAGATCCACCCTGATAACATCAGGAAGAAAGGATCTGTGAAGGGCCACACAGCTCCAGTACTACAAACATGAGTCAAGGTCAACTCCAGCTGTGAGCGTCAGGCCCTTCCTGAACTTCTACTGAAAGAGACAGTCGGCATTTAAAGTTTCCACTCTCTGAAAGGCCTGAGCTATCAGCTGCTGCTCACTTCTTAAAGTCATAATTGTTGCTGTTCATTGTTGTCAGTTAATAGGTACTGTCTAAGGGTGAACAAGCCACTGTTTGAGGTTTCTTAGCTCACGGAATACAATCAGAGCAGTGCTTTAAGAATGTGAAAAAATTAGACAAGGTTTAGAGAAAGCAAAGGGAGCAAGATCACACAGGATATTAAGACACCAGGAGCTGGACAGGAGGAACAAATTTTATATCAGCCCAGCCACTAAGATGCTCTGTGACACCTGCAGGAAGGATGAAGCTCTCTGCCCTTCCATGTATCCTCAACAGGAATTCAGAGGAATTCATGGACTCTATGGTCCATGCCTGGGGATTTCAGGAGAAAGCTCTCTTTTACAGATCATCTGCTGCTTCATCTACGATCCCCAAATCCAGGGGACCCTCTCTACTGGTCAACAGTGTGATATGCAACTTGACATAGCACACATTCTTAATTTATGCTTGGTGAGAGGTTTATAAGCTGACAGACCATGTTCCAGGACAAAGAAATTGTCTTAATTTGCTTTCCACTTAGCACTCTTTAATAAGGGAATGAATTTATCCTTATAGTAATCTGGCAAATGTATAATCTCTATGCTGTAAATTATTCTTAAATAAGTTGTCAATAAATTTTAAAGAAATATAATAAGAGCTTTGGGGAAATTCATGGGCTTGAGGATGTTTTAAATTATACTGCTTGTCTCATACCTCCTTTTTGTTTTATGAACTTACCGTAAGTTAGCCACAGAACTGCCCAAGACACAAGCTGGAACCTGTGTTATGTCAAAACCTTATACAGCCCTAGTTCACAATTTTCCTCCACTCCCTCATTTTTCTGTTTTCCTTCATCAAACTGAAAATGGATTGTTTTGTTGTTTGTTTTTACGCATGTTCCATATTTTCTTGTGATTTTTGATAACCTCACTTGAGCCAGCATCCTTATTAACAAATTGTCCTCATTTGAATGACGACTGGCAGAATGGCCAGTGACCAACTGTAACTGAGGAAAGAGTCGGAGGATTTTTATGAATAAGAGTAAGGGGCAAGTGAGCTGGGTGCGGTCTCACAAATCTTTAATCCCAGCACTCGGGAGGTAGAGGCAGGAGAATCTCTGAATTTGATGACAGCCTGGTCTACAGTGTGAGTTCCAGGACAACCAGGGCTCACTCACTCTGTCTGCCACCCCCCCCCCTCTCTATGTGTGTGTGTGTATACATATATATAGGATATATATAATGTATATGTGTATACATACACACACACACACACACACACACACACACACACACATATATATAGGATATGTGGTGGGGGAGAAAAGAAATCAACCAAAAAAAAAGACTAAGGACCACATGAGGCCAAACTGTGACAGTCTGGAGAGTGGAGCCTCTCGAGACCACTGCATGCACAAAGAGGAGATTCAACACCAGGGCTGCAAATACAATCCACGAGGAGGTGTAATGTGTTTTCTGTCTAATCATCCCAGAGCTGAAGCAGCCTTCTTACTTCTAGTTCAGCTCACTCACATGACAGAGAATCTGGGCAGCTGTGGCAGACAAGGCAGTGAATGTCCCTGCCGCCAAGCCCGAGGCCCTAGCTCAGTCTTCAAGACCTACGTGGTGAAAGGAGAGAGCCAATTCCTGCAACTGGGCTCCAATCATCATGTGCTCATACACATGCACACGAAAGAAAAAGAATAATAAAGTCCCTAGTTCAATGTTCCTACTGCCACTGCACATCTGCTTCCTTGCTTTTTCTTTCTCACAAGAATGAATCTTCTAGGCATATGTGTTTTATTGTCTGTAAAATGCTGAGTGGCATGTCATATTCAGTAAGACATCACAAGTACTGTGGGTGAGATGGAGGATTAAAATCTGGTAGTAGATCTGTGTATTCACTTAACATTTTGGCAAAATTAACTGTGGCTTCTGAGAAAGTTACTTCCTATATTTAGGGGAAGCAACTTTCTACGTCCAGATGGGATTTTCCAGATTCCAGAAGAAGTAAATTCCTCATGGTTTCCTTCCTGATGTTTTCTTCTTTTATGTCCCACATTCATTCTCCTCCTCCACAACCTCCTCTAAAGGTCAAATTGCAAACAGGAGCTTGATAAAATGAAAGAAGGGAAGAGGGAAGCCTATATCACTGCCTTAGTCTTGTGCTTTGTGCAACCTAGAAGCATCGACAAGGTAGGCTTATTCTAATTGGTCACTCATATATTAATGTTCATATTTAGTAGGGCATCAGCTTTGGTTGGAGTTTCCAGGAAGTAGATTTACTATGTAAGTGCTTGGCTGTTATTTTAAACAAGTCTCCCCACCACCCCCACACATTTTTATTGAAAAGTAAATCTCCAGCAATGACAGCCTTTACCTGAGCGCTTCTCAGCAGCTCTCTAAAGTGGCTATTATGCCTACACAGGACTCCTCACAGCTGTGCACTTGTCATGAAACATTTAGGGGAGACTGGCAAGATCAGTGCTTCCCTCTGGATTACACTGCTGAGCTACACGTGATACAGAAGACGCATACAAGAAAAGCAAGTACGTGTACCAAACCTAATGACTGCAGGAGAAGAAACAGTTTAGTCAGAAATCAATTTAATTAACTATCTACATGACTATTATATTTCCTGTGGCCACTTGTACACTGTCACACTGTCAGGCATAGAAGGAGAAAAAATCTCAAAGCTCACCCCAGACCCACAGGATATGGCTTTTTGGCTCCATCGTGATGGTCCAGATAAAAGAACGGGAAGCATGTGGAGACCTGTGTGGCGTCCCCAGTGGCTCAGCGCATTCTAGCATCACTGGTTCCACTCCCACGCTCCTTCCAGCCCCCCACACCCATAGGTACTCACTCATTTCCCCAGTCCAGGCGGGCAGTAATGTGGCGCTTCACGTCCTTCATCCTGTCGTGGGTAAGATGGCCGACTAACACCTGCCTCCGCAGATCCAGGATTTCATTCATGATGTGCCACAGGCGGTGGAAGAGATCACCTTCGTTTCTCTATGAAATGTATAGGCAGAGATTCGGCAGTCAGTCCTCTTGCTGAGAGAGAAGGTGACCAAAAGTGGGTAGAGGACCAAGTGCTTGCCACAGTGAAGACAGCTTCTCCACCAGTAAACCTTCCTGACTTCCTTGTCCTCAGAGGGGCTTGCGGCTCTGTGCCTTGCTACCGGAGCCCCAAGAGTAGAGAGCCTCTACTCTCCCGACCGAGCCAACCAAGCCATCTCAGCTCTACTCCCTAACACAAAACCCCTCTGTTCCTTATTCTCAATGTGCCACACCTGGGCTTGGTCTAGTCTCTGCCTGAGTTCACAGCATTGCTTTCCTCTCCAGTGGCTTCTTCCTTACCTCTACCCAAACTCTATTTGCTTTAAGGTGTGGCCTGACGTCTGTGTCTCAAGTAGTTATGCTTGTGCTTAACTACTTGTGTTTATGTTCTTTTTTTCTGAGTCATGGCTGTAAGCAACTAAAACCAATGATGTGGAAACACTGGCCCCCACTTCTTGAAGGTTGGTCCTAATTCTTTATCAGGTCTTGAATTTGAACACATAGGAAGCGTTCAGACTCAAACATTGATCAGTATTTACTACCATTATCTGATCAGTAGTCAGACTTGTAAAAAGACTGACCATTTCTTATTTAATTAAGAGATCACATAGCTTCGTTATAATCTCTGTCAATGCCATTAACCCCTGTGGCATTGAAAGAAAGATGGAGAAAAGCCACGAGTTCAAATCTAGGTCTTTCTCCTCCTTTACTGCTCTCAAAAGCCTCGAGGACGAGTTCAGTCATCAGTGAAACTGGACAAAACTGTTCTTCCACAAAGATATTTTATGGGTTTGTGACTACACACGTGACAACGGCACAAGGTGAACACACTGACTTAGGAGTCAGATGACCGTCACGTGACTTCTAGCCAGATCACTTCTAGTGTAAAACACTTAGCAACTCATTAGTCTCTTCACGTTTCCTTGTATGTAAAGAGAAGCACAGTACCCTCCACTGGGAGTCGCCCTGGAGACAAGGAGTTCACATATGAGTGTGAAGAAAAGTGTTCCACTATGATTCATCATGGCTCACAATGGGCTCAACAAATGCTGCCTCTTTACCAACACTGAAAAACAGACATCTTTCCACAGAGGTCCTGGGTAATCATCTACCCCACATCCTTCTTAGCTGTAAGATATGCTTCTCCTTTCTGCCAATATTATTAATAGCCTGTATCAGCAGCTCGCAACATTCCCAATGCTGCGATCATTGAACACAGCTCCTCATGTTGTGGCTACTCCCCAACCATAAGATTATTTTGTTGCTACTTCATAACTATCATTTTGCTACTATTATGAAACACAACGTAAATATCTGATACTCAGGATATCTGACATGTGGCACCTCAAGGGATCGCAACCCACAGGTTGAGAAGCACGGGTCTATGTGAATAGTGGTATCAATTTACAGAGGTTATTATCCACCAAAAATTCTCTAGAGTTAAGAGATAAAAAATATCAAGTTCTAAGTGATCTATAAACATACATAATTTAAAATGTAGTGATGTGTTTTCTGCTGTTTTGATACCTGGTGTTTGAAGGGACAATCAGGTCCTACACAGGTCTGACAAATATGCTGGAAGGACAGGAAGCTTTCAGCAGGAAGCCAGCTCTGGCTCCTCCGAGGCCTGAATAATCTCCTTCTCCCCTCAACTCCTTTCTTACTCCAGTGAGCCTCCTGTCTACCACTGTCTTCTATTACTGCTGCTCCTCCTCATGTTATACACTCTCGTATGAGCCATTACAAGGGCACGGCAACACAATACTCTTGTAATTAACTGCTCAGAGTCTGTTCCCATCCACAGCAGCTGTGCCTGAGCTCCCAGAGGTGGGAATGAACGAGCACATCGATTTATACATGTTATTTGTGCGCACTCGCAGAAGCGGGCTCTGCTCAGGTCATGCAAACAAGTAAGTAGAAGAGCAAGAAACATTTAAGGGTGCCTGTGGTAGGAAGGGAAAATCTAGCTAGTGAGGATAGGTTACATAAGAGAGGGATAGAAAGCCAGGTCTCGGGCAGCAAAGGGAGCACCCTAACCGTCACAGGGATTAAGGCACGCACCTGCTCACACTGTTCAGGAGGATGAACCTGATCTCATTCCTCACCTCTGCTGATAAGGGGATGATGACACAGAGAAAGCAAAATCATAAAACTGAAAACTAGCTGCTCAGCAATTCCTCAAGGAAGAAACTCTGAAAATGGAAGGGATATTCCCACCATACAATGTGCCCTGCTACTTGAAGAAAAGGAGCCGGGCATGGTGCCCCTGGTCTTTAATATGAGCACACAGAGGCCTAAGCAGAAGAAATGCCATGATTTCATGCCAGCCTGGGCTTCACAGTGAACACTTATCAAACAGGGAAGCAAACAAAGTAAAAACAATGAAAAACCCAAATATAATGACCCAGTCATAAAATTATATTTTGTAAAATAAAACAAAAGCTGAATTTGAAAAAAAATGGATAGGCATGAAGCATACTAAAAATATTTTTAAATTATATTCAATTTGGTATTAAATGAAAATAACATATTATAGTATTAAACAACTGGATTAAAACAATACCTAGAAATTCTCACAGTATATTGGGCATGTGGCCAAGAGTGAATTGTAGTTTCCTATTTTAGAAAATGGCTGAGGTTTGACTTGGTTTAAAATTAAAAAAGAATGGGTTTTGGTGGCAGCAAATCCAGAGTTTGACTTTGGCGTTACTGCTTAGGGTACTTAGGATAAATCATCTTTGGTAAGATTCAAGAAGAAAAGGACCCGGAAGAGCCCCAAAGGACAGAGATGTATAACATAGCTCAGGGTCTGCACCAAGACTGCTGCACTTCTCCTCAACTTTTTTCCTGCTTGCACTGCTGAATTTATTAAGGGGTGTTTTGAAGGTTATTACTTAAGCCCTTACCAAGACTACCGAAAAGAGCAAACTGGTATTCCTCAAGCAGGTCCTGGCCTATTCTATGCCAAATGTCTACATGCATTACCTTATATATTATCTGTAATCTACAAAATTTATTGCTTTCAATAAATATTTGAGTGAAAAGGCTGGTGCTTTGCTCTAAAACTGTTGGAGATAGGACATGGATAGTGCTCTAGATACACAAATGTATGACGAACCAACGCATTTCTGTAACCAGGAAAAGAAAAAGCCCAACATGATCATGGCACCCTTGTGGCGAGTCAGACTATCTCTGGGCTGAATTTCATATTTGCTCTTTAAATAACTATTATTCCAATATAATGCTAGCTAATTGCCCCTCCTGTTACTCAGGACAGTGGCTACAGATATCACTTGTAGATTTTGCTCTGTGCAGTTTTTTAAGCCAACCAAGACTGCCCCAGAGTAGATGTGCATGACCTCAAAAGCACGGAAAAATAAGTACACAAGACAAAAGTAACTTTGATGCTCACTGGCAGTCTTAGCAAAAAAAAAAAAAAAAGTGGATCTCCTTGTTCAACTACAACAGGTCACTGATGCACGGCACACACACACATGCATGAGTACACGCATGAGTGCACGCACACACACAGGCAGGCACGCACACACGTACCCTAAAAGCCACATCTGCGTTTCCATGTCTCTGCTCCAGCACAGAGCCCTGAGAATGCCCAATCTGTTACCTCATCAACTCTTCTACGATCTGAGAGTACCTTGTGGAGTTTTCTAGCATGTTCCCAAACCACCAGCTGCAACAGGGTAGGGCCAGACAACTCAAGAACTAACAAAGTAATTAGTTATAATAAGTAAATTTATACACACATATCTCTAATCCATTATTTTTCACAAAATTGTCTTTCTTTCTTTAGAATATTGAGAATATATTCTCTGACTCTAGCTAAGTTTCATTTACAATCTACTCAAATTATTTATAGAAAGAACTAAGATGCACTGAAATACAGCACCACTAAACTGAATTGAGAATAAGTTTTTTTGTTGTTTTTCGTTTTGTTTTTCAAGACAGGGTTTCTTTGTAGATCCCTGGATGTCCTAGAAGTGGCCCTGTAGACCCTTCTGGCCTCAAAATCACAGAGATCTGCCTGCCTCTGCCTCCTGAGTGATATAGTTAAAGTTGTGCACCCCCAGTCTCTTCATCTTTGAAATTACAAATATTTAGGAAATCAAAATCTAGGTCCATATAAACAGTCATATTTGGTTACATGTCCAAAATCCTCTCTTTTATATGGTTGTGGTATTGGAATACAATGCATAAAACCCATGCTCCATGAGAACAAAGATTATAATGTAAAAACAATGATGACTAAGTAAGATCTGTATCCTTGACTTTCCAAGAAGGCCCAGGGACTTGGAGCAGGCTGATGGTTATTCCTGACCCCAAATTTCTTAAGATAATTATCCAAATAAAAATTATGCTCTTTAGAAGTCACTTACAACATAGAGTTGTTTCCACATGGTTCCCCAGTCTCTTAATGTTGATGTCATCTCTGTGATGACAGAGTCTTCAGTGGGAATAACCATTTCAAATTGTCTGTGAAATTTAGGGAGACAAAAACATACATATCAGAGACAATACTTTCTTTATAATACTCAGAAAGATACGGTAGGAAAGCAAGACACTTGAGGCCTGGCAGTCAGCAGCTAGGATGTGGTTATGTGTCTGAGGAATGCTATGGGTGAGGGCAGTGCAATGCCTAAGGGACCAGCGGCTTAGTCTAGGTCAAGGCCGAACGATGCAGGGAGAAGGAAGAACATCAGCATTCTTCTGTGGCAGCTTCATCAGCATGCGTATCTTTTAAACTCTCCAACCTCAACAGCTTTTATCTGTTACAGAACATCACCCGACCACATCAACTACGAAGCGATTTCTGCCGCCTGGCTGCTAGGACCAGAGGACTCAGTAGGAATAAAAGAAACACTGTAGCCACATGGACACACGGAATGTGAGCTTGTAACTAACCCATAACTCAAGCAGTCAGCAAGAGTCCACCTGAGCTCACTAACCCTTCAATTACATCATTCGGAACAGGCCAACGAAAAATAGTGCATTAATACTGCTACCACGCAGCACAGCCAAGGCTTACGGTGTCACCGTCATTGGGACACACAGTCCAGAACGTTCCTCTGTGCTAATAGACTCTTCTAGTTTCTTCTTTTAATGTCAGAAACAAATATTACTGCTCAGGAATGTACGGCTGTCCTGAAGAGAAATGTCCCAAGAGATACATGGCAGGGACTTGAGTTTGCCCGTTGGTCAGGCAGCTAGCACTGAAGAAGCTCCCTTTTCATCTCTAGTTTGTTCTGTTAAATCCCTTCTGCTTTTGTGTGCGTTGAAGAGCCGGTGTCATTACTGCCTCTCAGAAGAATGCAATCAGCAGTATCAAGGGAGCCTGTCTCCTTTATTTCAAGTTTATCTTTCTGAAGCCAACAGCTCATATGTAAAAGGAAACTGCTTATTACACTTATTAAAAGGAAGATTTCTTCTTAGAATGATGCTAACTGCTCTTCAGGTCTTTTATGATGTCATGTCCAACATGAACCGCTGTCTTTGGGGAAACGCTTGTAATAAAAAATCAGAAACTAAAACCTTGCCTTGATTCGTCCCTAGTTGAGCTCCATCTCCTCAATTCTCATCATTGCTGAAAACCTGTCCTCTACGAAAATATTTCCCTTTTTTTCTTTTTTTAATCTAGGGCATAGGTGAAGCTGAAAATGTAAAACTGGAGTTTAGAACTAGAAAGAAAGTAAACAGTATTATAAGGCCTGTGGAAGAAATAGTACTGTTCAAAGAGCCAACAGGTGACACTTCCCAAAGGCAGAATATTTAGTCTGCTTTGAAGCAACTGTTGCAATTTAAATGATGAATATTTGGATTCAAAGATATATTATTCAAGGCCAAGGAGGAAATAAAAAATGCCCAGAAACTCTTGCCACTGCATTCAACATTTTAAAAGTAGGGTCTCAGCTGGGGGGTGGCACACACCTTTAATCCCAGCACTGGGAAGACAGAGGCAGGTAGATCTCTGAGTTTGAGGCCAGCCTAAAGTAGAGCTAGTTCCAGGATAGCTAGGGCTACCCAGAGAAATCCTGCCTTGAAAAATCAAAAATAAAATAAAATAAAGTGATGTTTTAAACAGCAAGAATGAAACAATACAGAAGCGGCTTCTCTAATTCATGAACTCTCATTTAATTTAAAGAGCCTTACCACAGATTCTACTTTGCTCTGAAGACCCAGGAAAGAACCACAGTCAATTCAGTATGTGGAAAGTTCACTTGGGGTTGTCAAACAAAATGCAAAACTATGAACACAAAACACCATTTAGGCAGGGCAGCTCTTTTGTGTTAATTACATAAATGCCTCACCATATAGAAATAGCCTACCGTAAGTAAGTAGTCTGAAATTATATTTTGTTCAGTTATTCTGGGATGAACTTTACATCAGTTTCATCCTCGGAGTCAGCCCATCACGTTAATTTAAGTTGGGTGATGCCAACATCCCGAAGCACTTTCTCTCAGAAGAACAAGCAGCTGGCATTCTGTGTCCTTGAACAATTTTAGGACAAAGTTTTTCTCCTACACACTGTAGAGTCCATAAGCAACTGCAGTAACTCCTTCTTAGGAAAGAATCCGTGTACCCTGAGGTCACAGTGCTCTTTAAGTTCCATCAGACCTGTAAGTCTTCAACTTAAAACCACCAAATTTTGGGATCCCTTTATCCACATTTACAGTTTCTTGAGGCTCATGGAATACAACAGGAAAAACAACAATACATACATACATACATACATATATATATATACATACATATATATATACATATATATATGGCTGAGGATTTGGCTCAACAGTTAAGAGCTCTGGTTACAATTACATAGGACACAGGTTCTGTTCCCAGTGGCCACATGGAGGTTCACAGCCATCCATAACTTCAAGTTCACAGCATCAGACCCCAATTCCAGGAATCTGAGACACCAGGATCACATATGGTGAACAGGCATATATGCAAACAAGCACTCATACACACAAGATAAACTTTAAAAATTAAAAAAGAAGGGCAAAAAGGGGATGTACTCATTTTAAAACTATGTCCGTTGCCACCTGGCATGGCCTTGGTTAACTGTCAGCAGGATACAGACTAGAGTTACTCTAGATAAGAGACTTGACAAGGGACTGTCAAGATTAGGTTAGCCTTTGCTATGTCTTGTGAGTGTGTGTCGGGGCCTGGGGGTGGGGGGGTGTTATGTTAATTCCCTCAGTTTGGGTCCAGTATTAAAAATGAGAAGGCTGAGTGTAAGGCATGTTTTCATTAACTGTTCTCTGCTTTTGCCTCAGATATAGAGTGACAAGCTGCCTAAAGATGCCTTGAGCTCCCTAAGGAGGGAGTATAATCTAGAACTCTGAACTAAAATGGTTTCTCCCTTAAACTGCTGCTGTCAGGGAATTTTATCACATTGACAAGAAAGGAAACCAAGAAACTACAGAGCTTTTGAGCTCTTTCTTCCTTCATCACAATGTAGGACAGAGTCTGGGTGGCTCACTGCATAAAAGACAGGAAAGTCAGACTGGCTTCAGGGAGAGGAAGCAGGGAGTAAGGTGTGGGGATCTGTTCAGATGGACACTTAAGGGTTGGGTAGACCAAGACAACGCCTCCTCCAGATGACAGCAACCTGCAAGGCCTGAGAAAAGCAGCTCAACCAGAGCACAAGACAAGGACTTCAAAATAACAGCTGTGGAGATGTTCAAGGCCTTAACTCACAACACAAACAGTTGAATGAAAACAATTCAAGACAGGAAAGTAAAATTTAACAAAGAAACAGAATCACTAAAGGAAAGCAAACCTGAAATAAAGCTGGACATGAAAAGCTCAAGATGGGAAACAAGAGTTTCAGAAGTAAGTCTCGCCAGCAGATTAAAACTATGCCTGGAGTCTGCTTTCTTGAGAAATTACTAACGTTTTTCAAAGCATTGGCATATATGACATACAGTATACTAGTTTCCTAGATTTTTTAACATTTGTCCAGTTAGGTAAACGCAGTTGTATTTCTATCATAAATTCTCAATGACTGGCTGATGTTCATTCACTGAATACTTTATAGAAGGCGAATGAAAATCATCGATTTGAATAACATATCTGGAAACTTTTCAGTGAAATGAAATTTAAATATATTATTTATTGTGCTTTTGAAGTTCAAATAAAAAGTTGGTATTTCTGTTACACAGCCTGTATATTTTGGCCATCAAGTGAAAATTAAACTATAATTCAGAGATGGTTCCTGGTGACATTGGTACCAAATATATGTGCCAAAGCCTACCGCACAGCAGATTGCATACTTGTGTTAACTGCTCAACACCAGGCATGTTCTACTGTGTTATCTCATTTGATTGACATCATCCTGACAGCTGCTTCCACTCAGTTCAGAAAGGAACAGGAACATGTTTTTAAATACTGAAGAAGTCCTCAGTGATCAATGAGGTACATCCAATATCATTCAGGCATGTCAGGTGTTTTGTTTTGTAAAACTAGCTATTTAAATTTTATGCTGAAGCCAGGCATGGTGGCGCATGACTTTAATCCCAGCCCTTAGGAGGCAGAGGCAGGCAGATTGCTGTGAGTTTGAGGCCAGCCTGTTCTGCAAAACGAATCCAGGACAGCCAAGGTTACACAGAGAAACCTTGCCTTGAAAAACACCAATTAATTAATTGATTAATTGATTGATTAATTCATTAATGTTATGCTGAAGATGCATATGAAGGGTTCTTTTTTAAAAATGCATAGATATTAAGTGAGTTTATGACTTTTCTGTTGGGCCACATTTGTGGTGATCTATGGCAGGATGTGACCCATAGGTAATATAGAAAAATAGTATATAAAGTCACACACTTTGGAGAGGAGATGGGCTTTGCTTTTCTCGTTTTTATCCTTTTGAGCTAGAGCCTTCCCCAGTGGCTCTGGCTGGCCTGGAACTCACTGTGTAGATCAGGCTAGCCTCAAACTCACAGAGGCCTGCTTGTCTCTGTGTCCTGAGTGCTGGGATTAAATGTGAACACACCCACCCAGCTTTGTGTTGATCTGTTGTGCCTGTGTAGGAGCTGAGGTCTCGAGTGTGCCGGGGCACACATTTGGTGCTGAGGGGGCCATTCTGCGGTGCCAGTTCTCTTCTTCCCCCTTTGTGTGGCTTCCAGGGCTAGAGGTGGAGCTCAGGCTGCTGGGCTTTCCCAGCAAGCCTTCCACCTACTGAGCGTCCTGCTAGCCGCAGGCTTCACTTCTCTAGAAGCAGTGGTACACCAAAACAGTTCCTGGGCATTGAGGCTCCATGACTCACCATGTCAGGGGCTCAGCAGGAAACCAAGAAGGACCAGTTTCCCTGTTTAAGATTAAGCAAGTAGCAGAATCAATGGACCATGAGAAAGACCTTAGTGTCCTAGGAGCACCCATGGCTCAGCACTCAGAAATGGGTTCTCCAGTTATCTCTATTTGCTGCCTCCGTATCTCCTTATCAAACAACAAAGACCATGGACTGATTTTCTGTCATTCATTTTGTAATACAGTTACTAAGACTTTCAGTTCCAAGATAGTCAGCAGCCGTGTTGAAACCTCCCCGCTATTAATACAATTCAATCTTACCCTTTGTTCTTGACGCAGGCATTTTTCAGGTGAACATAGCTGGAAGGAAATATACCCTGGAAGATAAAAGATGAAGGTTGTGGCTTAGCATGAAGCACTATTTATAACCATGACAATATCAGGAGCAGCAAAGCACCAGCACACCCTATAGGCTAAAATGCAATGCGGCATAAATCCTTTTCTAACACCTGTTACCAACTTTACACATTTAGAGATTTTCTAAATATAACTGAAAACTATCAGATCTCACTCAGCAAATGCATCCTTTTTGTTTCAGTTACTTTATCTTTGCAACAAAGTCTGGCAGGATAGCCTTGTCTAACCTGAAATTTACTAAGTAGACCAGGCTGCCTTTAAACTTTCTGAGCCTTCCAGCTGTGCTTTCTCAAAGCTGACTTACAGTTATGGGCCACTACGTTGCCTAGGTAAACAAGTATGTTCTTTATCAATCATAAAATAAAAAGCAATCAGTAGCTCTATATAAAAACTGTGGCCTAAAAAAGGAAAAAGAAAAAGCCCCACCTATGATGTTGCTGTTCTTGGCTATATTTGAGACTCGATCTCACTGCAGGCCAACCAGCGAGGGACTCACGACTAGTCTAGCTTCGATGTCCCTGAACTCAACAATTGTTTTACCTCAGTCTCCGCGGTGTTGGGAGCAAACATGTAACATCAGACCAGGCTGGAAACTATGTTACAGTGAAGAACATTAGCTTGCAACAGAGCTGTGTGACAAAGTACCTGTCTGTTATACATGAAGCCATGGGTTCAATTCCTGGTATTACCGAAAATGAAAATTGAGCTAGTTTGATGGCTCAGGGTTTAAAGGTACTTGCAGCCAAGACCTGAGATCAATTCTATATATTCTACAGTAATAAATAGGAAGAGACTGTTGAAGCTGTTTTTAATAAAATGTATATTTATATCAATACAGCAAAATTAACAAATAAAGCAAATTAATAAACAAAAATTTAAATCAAAACTTATGAGATGAGATGGAAGCGACAGAGAAATCATAATAAATTTTTCAGAAATGTGTCTAGATGATAATTAAATATCAAAGCTATATTTGCATGTGCCCTGCAGATGTCCAAAAATAAAAAATGTTAAACGAAGGCTAAAGTATCAAGAAATTAAATTAATATGTTCATTTGTCCCTTAGGCTTTCCTTGGGACTGATCTAAAATAATGAAATGAAGTAATTAAACACAGTTGGACATTCTAGCAGAAGCTATATTTAAGCAAAGGAATTTAGATCATATTTTGAAAATGAGAAATGATACAATTTACCATCCACAGTTTTAACAGAGCTAGAATTAAACAACAACAGAATGGCATATTAGAGTATTAGAGAAGCCTGCAAGATGGGCGTCTGCTGTCAAGCCCAACAGCCTGACTTTGATTCCTGGGAAAAGCATGGCAGAGGAGAGAAGTACCTGTGTGGCACGCTACGTGGGCATGTGCACAAACACACACACACACACACACACACACACACACCACCAAAATTTAAAAAAGAAACTAAACAGTAGGCTATGCAAACATGTTCACAAGCTCCAGATGAATAGAAGGCACAGAATAAAGACAATGATAAAGTCACAGATTACACAGGTGAAAGATAAGATGAAAGCCACATTACTTCCCAAGGGTTTCTATACACACAATGGCTCTTAAGACCTTCCTGGAATGGCAAGAAAGATAAACACTTACAAATACCTTGTTCCTGGCTCAGCCTCCATCACCCAAGGTACCCTCAACAAGACAGTAAAACAAACTTGTTCCTCCACACCACCATCTTATGAACACTAACACAGGAAACTTAAAGATTAAATATGACTATTCCATATTTCCTTTAGAATATATTTCCCTGCCTGATATTTAATTTACCTCTCTGGGAAACTAGCACTTCAAAAAGATTTTGTTTATATCTAAAGAGCTTAAGGATTTCCCAGCATAATTTTCAAGGGTTATGGAGAATTAGGATTTCAGTATCTTACCTTTACTTTAATCCCAGTTCAAAGGAATTCCCCAAATTATGAAAATCTGTATTACCATTTCTAGAGTCTAATTAAGAGCCCAACTCTAATTTCAATTGTATAACAAAATAATTTTTAAATTCTATAATTACAGTCAGAAATAACAGTTTTTACCTTGATA
Organism: Pachyuromys duprasi; assembly: GCA_028658305.1. Lineage (NCBI taxonomy): Eukaryota > Metazoa > Chordata > Mammalia > Rodentia > Muridae > Pachyuromys > Pachyuromys duprasi. The sequence goes on from CM053755.1 coordinate 3,264,842, forward strand.
TTGGGGTTTTTTAAGGCAAATCCTCTGTACCAGCCTGTGGGAAAAATAATCATGATTATATTTTAATACATAAACCATGATAATATTTAAGGATAACAAATAACAAATGATATGTTCTTTGATGTTGGAATTTTAATCTTCATGTGGCTATTCTATGCATAAATATAATGATTCTAGGATTAGGCTAGGTAACAGATCTAATTTAAGCATTCTATTAATATATTGTTATATTAAAGTTGTACCAGAAATTAGTAAAAATGGAAATAAATGCGTGGATAATTAATGCTTGGATAAATAAAAGCTTTGGGCTTAAATTTTAAAAATGCACTGAAACTTACTAGTTTTGTTTTGTTTTATTTTATTTTATAATAGGGTCTGTGTAGCCTAAGATGGCCTTGAACTCAGAGTCTCTTGGTTAGACTCCCAGATGCTGAAATTACAGTTATGTGCCACCAGGTCCAGCTTATTCTTTAATCTGGAGACATTATTTTACCTCCCTGAGCCTGGCTTCTCCCCATTTTATTAAAGGCCACTGTGCCCATGGGAACTGCAAGTGTATGCACAGATTTAATGCCATTCTAAGTGCCGCCTCATGAAAAGCACAGGCTTGAGCCAGGCTTGCCTGGCTAACAGTGTTGTAACAGAACAGTCACATACATACGTCACTAGAGCAGCCTGGTGTCCTAAGAGCCGCCACCCAACTGGGCTTGTATTTGATCTGCACAGCTTGCCACAGCGTCTACAAGGCTTAAGCTCTGAATGATCCGGAGGCAGTAACACAGTACTACTCCTGAGGGACGCATCTCTTTTTGGTCAATGTAAATTAATGTAGGTACACTTTTCGGTAAGTACAGAAGCCATTTTTCTTATTGATGGGAAATCATTTTCCTATGTGGAAATATTTTATCTAATTTTTTTTGACTAATTGAATTTTTGAAAGCAAATGTTTGAGTTGTATATTACATTTGTTTTGTTTCCTCACAATGTTTTCTTAGAAAGATACACACACCGAACCATTTTAACAGCACCTCCAGTAAAAGAGACTGAGCTGGAAGTGAGAACCTCTGTGTTGCAGGGTTCATTAGCTTCTCATAAAAAAGATCCAAGATGTGTACTGATTTGTAATAACCATTCTAACAGAATCCAAAATGTCCTGACAATTTCAGAAATGCCAGACAGATTTCAGTATAAATTGTATTATGCAGAAAAAAGTTTAGATTAGTATATCTCATTAAATACACACCCTGTTTTTAGGCAACAATTTAAGGAGAATTTTATACTTATATATCAAGGAGAAAGGGACAGATTGCATTCAGTAATGACACAAGAAACCTTACTATACTTTTGGATTTGTCAATTACAGTGGACAAAATAAATATCCGCATATCATCAGCACTTAAAGCCAGATTCCAACTAAATGGAATAGTTTCATTTGTCCAAAAACAATTTACTGCCTGATGAGACTTTGTAAGATAGAACATTATCATATACTAAATCACTAGAGTAAGGAAGCCTTCCAGGAAGGAATTGTTTTTAAATATACCCATGACATTCTAAAATCTAGTCGTTTTGTTAACAAGAAATGTCCCCAGTCCATCGTAGACCCTTTCAAAAACTAGAATTTCAGAGTAGAACCTAAACAAGACTGGAAGCATCTGAGAACAGAGGAGGTATTTTTAATGAGTTACTTGCTACATAAATTAATAATAATCTCATAGGATAGCACAATGAAGTCTCCTAATAATTCCGAGTCATTGGATAATTTTATTCCAGGTTTGGAGAACACAGATGACAACAGACTTGAGTGGAACTGGCTTGCCTTACTGAGTGTCTTGCCATTCAGCCTCAGGTGCCCCACTTTTGAGCCTGCCCTTCAGTTTTTTCATCCCTGGGGTTTCAGGAGAACCTTCAAGACTGGGAGTTAGTGACGGATCCCTACCAACAGAGCATGTTCCGGTGCTCTGCCATCTCCATGTAAGGACTAAAAGATGGTAAGTTAGGAAAAAGCACGATCAACTTAATGTTTGTTGTTTTCCCATAATCACACATTAACTATGTAAGGAACAAGTTTTGTCAAATACAGTTTGCCCTAACTACTGGACAATTTTCTGAAGTGAGCACACAGAACTCTGAGGTGTCCTGCAGAGTCGTGGAATGAGAAGGCTCTTCCTACAGCTCCAAGCGTCCCCATGAGGCTACTCACCATCACACTTCTCCAGGATCTGAACAGTGTCTCCAATTTCCAACGACAGGCCATATGGGACGGTGCCTCGAAAACTGGCAATAACTGCAAGAAATGATGCGGAAGATAAGAAGGCCGTCCTGTCAGGCAGAGCAGCTACATTGCTTACAATTAAGCATTACTGCAGAGGGGAATGAATGTGGGCCTGCTGTCATTTTACTTTCATGTATTTTAAAAGAAAATCATTAAGCTCATATGCTTTGCCAACCTCTTGGTCAAATAAACACTATGAATATACACTGAAAATATACGGAACACAGCACAGGCAGTATATAAAACAATCTCGTGGTCAAATAAACACTATGACTATACACTGAATACAGCACAGGCAGTATATAAATCACTGAGACTATCGCAGGGATATTTACAGCAGTGATGTGGCTGTAACAGGCCTTGAGGGACTGCGTGCCTCCCTCCCTCCAGGAGCCTGGCTGTGGTGATTAATAAACAGATGTTTCAAGTGAATGAAAACTACAGTCACATTCAGCACGGAGCTTGGTCTGCCTGGGCTCTATGCTGCTGGACTCTTCTCCAGAGACTGTAAGTGGCAAAAGAGAAGGGGCTCTGTTTGTTTGTGCACTCTGATCCCTAGAGCCACACCAAGTTTCTTGCCTAGCAGCAGTCTTTCTGAGTGGTGACATTTCATTTCCTAATGGCTGCACTATCCTTACAGTTAAACTCAGCCGCAATTCCCACCTTCCTTGGCACTGTCAATACTTGCAATGGGGCGGGGCTTTAACTACATATTAGTACTGTAGGAGAAGCTGGTTTCAAAAGCACTGTACACAGTAAAGCAGACTAGGATGGATTGCCTACAGGAAGACATGAGCCTAGATTAGTCACCCCAAGCTACACCAAGATTGACAGTGAGAATGAACCTCAGAGATGTGGAAATAAAGAAAACAAATTGAAACGCACAGGGGGAAGGTCATTGCCTACAAAAAAGACCACACACACTAAAGCCAATCTGCAAGTTATGCCAGGCTGAAAGGGATTTTTAAAAGATGAAAATTTTAATTTTATTTATAATTTTGCTTTAGGAAATAAAGTCCAGATATAGCCCTAATCACCACACCAAGTTTCTGCTTCCGTGGGGAATATATTTGTAAAGTCTGAAAAAATACATGAACCCACCTAAGAATCAAGACACACCAATAAGTTAATGGACTTTTAAAGATGCCTCTAGCCCTTTTATGATCTCAAAACAAAATTAAAAATCTAATGCACAGGAATTAATCCCTCCCCCCATCACATTCCCAGGATGCTACATGGGAGTGTTAATTTAAGTCTTGGCCTGGCTGGCTTTCTTCTCTGTGAAACAACATGCTGCCTGTTCCTTCATCCAAGCTTCCAAGCGCATGCTGACTACACCTCATGGGTGTCTTGGCATATGAATGGAGTATAAACAAACACATGGGATTCAGGGAGGGACAGACCAATGGAAACACCGAGAGGTGTTCCTAACAGATTCATACAACCTCAGGGATACCCACTATAGCCGCTACCCAGTTAGCAGTAGAGTGTAGACCATCCTAAGAAGAGTCCTTTCAGAGACAGCTCAGGGCATAGCTCTTGCCTCTGAGCTCTGACATGGCAAGCCACTTTCAGTTCCTGAACACACATGCAGAGCCCTGCTCGGTGTCATCCCTCAGGCTCAGAGTGCCAAAGAGCTGAAAGGACAGAGCCAAACAGCACATGATCTAAAAACATGACTGGTTAGCTCTGTTACAATGACATGTACTACTTTACCAACTAAAGACAACCAGCTCACTAAGGAAACACACACGTTATTGTAGGCTCCAATTGAATTTCCAGGAGATACTCTAAAACATACATTTTTACATTTGTTTTGGAAAGAAACTTTCACCTAATCTGCGAGAACTTTCTACGCGTTCTTGCAAGAAACAAGCCTGTAGCTGGAAATTAACTTTGTCACCAGTTGCTGCACAGTAGCTCCAGGTCTTTGTACAAAACTAGACTCACAATAAACTTCTCAGGGCAGCTTTCTCCACAATCATTTTGAAGTACTACCACCTGGTGACACAATGTGTTAGCCCCTTGATTTCTTTTACTTGCTTATCTTATGAACTAAACAGCTACTGAACAATTCAGAAAGAGCAGGGAGAGCAGCTGACTCAGCAGTGCAGAGTCACTGTCCCCAACTGAGAACACCGTGCGAGCTCACCACATGGACCGTGCTCATTTTCCCCGTTTACACTGTCCAAACCTTAAAAAACCCTAAGCTTTCCTTTAGACTAAAATAACAAGATAAAGTACGATTAATTATTTGGAATAATAAAGATGTATAAACTTTATCTATATTCATGTTTTTAAAATACATATGCATGAGTCAAAATACTAAATGTATATCATCAGTGTCCTTAAAGAAATACCCCAAACATGAGCATATGACCACAAACACTCTTTCCTTTATATAAGCGTATTTATTAGTTCAGTGTAGACTGGCAGTTTACTAAGATCTAAATATCTGCAAGAAATATTCTCAGATACAACTACTAAATATTTTCTAAGTCAGCAGCAAAGAGAAGTTAAATTGTGCTTTGCAATAGGGACTCATTTCTCAGGTTCAAGGATAATACTTACTCATTTAAAAACCTATATATATTTATATATTCAAGATTTTAAGATGGCTGTAGAGAAATTCAATCTCAGACTTGTAGGACTTTTAAAAACTTAAACTCAAAACAGATTATTTAAAAGTCCTGTAAGTCAACCATGTAGCTGCAAATTGCAGATGACAGCATATTACTTACCAGTACAGTCAACATAGTGTTTGCAATGACTCCACTTGCCACAGTTCAAGCCCCACAAACTCTGCCTGTTCCTTGCCCGGTCCTTGCCCTTTACAATGTGACAATCTGAGATGAACAGAACATGGACCAGGGGGAAAAATGGAAACGCTTTGTCTCTAGTGATACAAAGAAGGGATCTCATCTCTCTGAGAAAGAGTTTTGGCTTTATTTTCCTGGTAAAAAGATCTGCAACTCACCAGCGAGTTGTGCTCTGAAAGGTCACATCAGCCCTCTACTTGCAACACAGGCCGCAGTTTCGCTAATCTCAGCTTCTGATGCTATTTCACAGAATTCAATCTACTATTAAAATGAAACATGAGCTTTTTTTTCCCTCAAAAAAACAGACAACCACCCTCAAAATTAAATACCCAGCTTTAAAGGAGATAGCTGAAAAACCTTCCACACTGGCACTGCAGCTACTGTAACTACAGGTGGGTCAGAAGACAGTGGAGGGGCGCTGGCTGAGGCCCACGGCAGAGAGACCTTCTAACGCTCCTGGCACAGTCCACACTGGCCTTTCCCTCGCTGAGGGTCTGGCTGGCTCTGTTCTGTCATGAATATTTGCGCATGGAGGATTTTTATCTTCTGTGGGGATCATAAGGCGACAGCAAAAAGGGGAGAAAGAGGTGGAATTCTTGAGGAACTTAGGCATGAGCTAAGGGGCGGCAGCCTAAAGGGGGAAGAGTGAAGAGGTCCTGAGCTCTTGGTGGGCACTTTGCAAAATGGAAAACTGTTTGAAAAGAGAAAAAATAAGAGGTCTCACCTCCTTCCCACATTCGTGAACTCCCTGGAGACAAGCTGATGCGCTCCTGTTTCCCTACCTTTCTCTGGCAGGACTACATATACAATGGGAGGGTGCAGAAAGGGGCTGCGTCTCGGCACCTCTCCTGTGGAAGGGCACAGCAGAATTATTCTCTTTACCCCACAGGAGGAAATCAGAAGCACGGATGTCCTTGCCAGCCTGCACTGTCAACTTGACACAGCCCAGAGAGGAACTGTCCACGTCAGCCTGGCCTGTGGGCATGTCTATGGGAGTTATCTTGATCATTAATTGATCAAGGAAGGCTCAGCCCATGGTGAGTGGCAAAATCCTAGGCAAGTAGTTCTGAGTTGTGTAAGAGAACCAGCAGACTGGGAGGCTGAGAGCAAGCTGGCAAACACCATTCCTCTAGGATGCATGAGTCGCTGCCCTGAATCCCTCAGGGATGGACTGTGACCTGGATAAGATGAAGTAAAACCCTGTCTCCCCTCGGCTGCTTTTGGTACGAGTTCTACCACAGCAACAGCATGAAACTAACTTGAAGGAACTTGCAGTTGGGTATCAGGGTGACAGCTTGACCGTGGGGACAGATGGTTTACAAAGATGGGGGAGAATCATAGGAAATGTCAAAAGAGAAGAACTATTATTTATTTCTTTGGCACTTTTGATGCTCAAAATCAGTATGGGAAAAGTGGATAAATACTGTGTTCTAATTTCCACCCTCAGGCCTGCCCCAAGTATGCAGCTGTCTTCTTCCTGCCAATGGACTCTTTGGGGTCTGCACACCTGTGTGTGAGAGATACAGACATACAAACACTAGCAAACAGGCTCCTTCTGCCGCCATATCCAAGGTCAACGTCTGAGATGTTTCAGGCAACTATATTCTAAGTGCAGTGACCTGGAAACAACTGAAACAGGCTAATAACACTCTTTTCTGACATTTCATAAGTACCGAGGCCTGATTTTGTCAATCGTTGTAAAAACTTACCAAGATGAACATCATTCCCGGAGTTTGTGCTGCTGTCCCTGACTGGTCAGTTTCTGCTGCCTAACTCACATACCGCCCTTGCTCTGCTGGACTTGTGAGTGTTCAGGTTGCTCTGGTTTTCCGGACCCCAGCTGAAGTCTCCTACATCAATTGTGTCCTACAAATGGCATACCACTCCGCTGCTGCTTGGATGTCTGTGATCTAATCATTTGATTTGGCTCTTCTCTTGTTCATTTAAACTGTTAAGAAAGCAGTTTGTCATTTCTTATACCTGTAGGAGTCTTGCTGGCCCAAACTCAAGAGTATTTTCTGGGCTGGAACTAGTACTTTATCAAGGAGGGCACAGAAAGAAGGCATAGTTGCTCTGAATGCCCTTCCAGGTAACTGGGAGGCAGGTTCCAGCCCACCAAATGGCATCTTCACCTGTGGCTTTTCTCTCCCTAGTAAAAAGCCTTCCCTAGCCACAGTTCCCACCAGTGCTGAGATCTGCTAGATGTGATTACTGGTATTAATGGACTAACCACCATTTACAGTTTTTCCCTTGCAAAGACCAGGTATCCTATGGAGACACGCTACGAAAGTATGCAAATATTCCCTTTCTCATCAAATTTCATAGGCTGCAGTGATAGCTCTTGCTGACAACCACAGCCATTTCCAATTCTGATTTTCCCCACACAGGGTTATTCAGGCACAGCTGGACTGTTTTACTTGGAAACAAAACCTGCAATGGGTCCTTTTTAAAGTAAGTAGAACACAGTGAGTTTAGTCTTTATTTTTTTCTTAAATAAAAAGCATAAATTAACACTACTACACAGGTATTCTTCAGATGGCCTAGTCAATGTGTTTACAATTTCATTTGTGTGAGGAAATGAAAAACATCCAATTTGTTTCAGGGAATTAAAGAAATAATAACTTAAAAACAAGGCAAGGGAGACAGCTCAGTTGGTAAAGTTCTGTTACAACAGTATTAGGAACTGAGTTCAATCCTGAGGAGACATGTAAAAGAGCCAGGGAGAGTGATGTGCACCCGTAACCCAGTGCTCAAGCAGAGTCCTGGGCCTCTTTGCTAGCCAGCCAGCCAAATCAGTGAGCTTCAGGTCAACAAGAGACACGGCCCCGAAAAGACAAGGTGGACAGTTCCTAAGGAGGGACTGCAGAGGTCAGCCTCTGAACTCCATATGTGCAAACATGAATATGAACCTACACATGTACATGCAGAAACATGCAACTAAGAGCATGTACCCACACATACATTCACAAACATAAATTCAGAGACTTTAGTCTACTTATTACTACACAATAATTCACAATGGTTGCTGTACACTACTTCCTCAAACACAATCTGTGTGTGTGTGTGTGTGTTTGCTAAAAGACAGCCAATTGGATGGGAGAGAAACTTGCATGGGTCTTGTCATCAACCACACCCATCGTTAGCCTGCACTGAACCTTTCTATTCTTGCTACAATTAGTGATTCATGATGGAATTTTATTAAAGACATACATTTCTTGGCAATAACCCAGCACTCCTCACCATTTTCTACAGCAATGCTTGCTTTCAACAAAGACCTTAATCCTTAATGATGTTTACAGCAAAAGCTTTAAACTGCTGCATACTATATTAGAACCGTTTTAAAAAAAATCCTTAAAAAGCTACAATAAGTCCCACTTCAGAAAAGATCTGTTCTTTAGAGATTTTATGCAGCTTCTTATTAAAAACAGTGGTTGTCCAGCTGTCTGTTAGAATTGTCAGGGTTGAAGCCCCTTGAAAATGAGTTGTGGAGTGGAGGTACGTGTCCCACAGGAGGAGAAGCGACAGGACAGGCTACACCAACTTCCCCCTGCACTTTGTTGCTCGCCCCATGCCCTGTCCCAGCGAAGGCTGACACACCTCAGACTGGCACAGATGGCTTATGACCGTTCCTTACTCTTTCCTGTCGCTCCAATCTCTCCCAAAGGAGCGCTGTTGTACTAGGGGCTCTGATCTCTTTCCACCCCAGCCCTGATGGGCAGGATCCACACAGCAGCCTCTGGACAAAGGGCTGAGGGAACAACTGTCAGGCCTTTAGAGATCCGGGCAGGCTGGGGCCACTCTGCAAACTTCGACTAGAAGAGCCCACTCTGTACATGTGATACTTGCAAACCTGGTATTTACCTGACTGACATTAACCAGGAGATTAATGGAATTCTGTTATTTCCATGTAATAAGTTCTATACAGGACCTTTCGGCTTCCTCTCATTTATTATTATTTTTAAATAAAAAGTTATTAAAGAATAAAATGCTGCTAGTTTGCCTTAGAGATTTTAATGACAGGTTTAGGCAAAACTCACAAAAATTGTAGTAGCTAAATCAGGGAAGCAGAATAAAAATGAACATTACCAACTCAGCGTTTATCCTCAGGGCTTGTAGAAGGCACTAAGTTTCCCTGGAATCCTGCTCTCTGTTTTTCCCCTCCTCCAACTATATAAACCAATGAAACCCTGGCTTTGCATGCCTTTTTGCTCACTGTGCATCTAGCTAACTATCGGAATCTGTAGTGCCCTTTTCAAAAGAGCTATACTATTTCACAGACTTGTTAAAATTACCCCTTGGCCCATAGATCCACATTCCCTTCGCTGGCACCAAAATTAACACCTATAAATATTTATCCTTTGTCCTCTTTTATGAAGCAAATTAGGTAAGTTTGAAAATATCTTAAAAACAGACAATAGGCCTGGTGTTAGGCCTGAAAACAGTGGCTTATTTCACAGTATGTTAATTAGGAACAATCCATCTACTGCAGTTCTTTAGTTCAGAAGACAATTTGCATTTGTTTTTATTTTTCTGACCACCAAGTGAGGTAACTTCCTCTGTCTGTGAACTGAATTTGACAGTGTGAAAACCCTT
>CM053755.1:3274628-3286034 GCA_028658305.1 Pachyuromys duprasi
CTCCCCCATCGGTCAGACGTGAGTTACGCCTTATAAAGAACACTAACAGCTTAACAGAGAAAGTCATAGTTTCACTATTGATAATACATGTTAATGCAGCAATCTGCAAAAATTAAAGCTCAGTTTCTCTAGATATAATGGATATATTAGGTATTTCTAAATATTAATGAGAGAATTTAAACACTGGGTAGGAGCTATCAATATTTCAAAAGAAAGCACTTTAAGCTTTTGAAATTAGCATTTCCTTGGAAAATATACATAAAACAATAAACAGCCATGCCATGTACAGCTAAGTGAAATATTAATGAACAATGAAGGTGCATCCTTTGGTTTTAATTTATTATCTCTGTGTGTGCATGTATATGTGCACACAACTGCTTGCATATGGAAGTCAGCGAGCAACTTTTAGAAGTCGTTTCTTTCCTTCTACTCTAGCTCCAGGAACTGAACTCACATCAAGGTTTTGCCACAAGCACTTTGACCTGCTGAGCCATCTCTGAGAGCCAAGGTCTTTCTTCCACATTTTATAATAAACCCAGTTTTAAGTTCTTTCTAGCACACTGAATAACTGCTCATTAAAAAAAAATCTTTTTCATGAATCTACAACAGTGTTTGTTTACTAAAGAAAGCAACTTTAAAATGTAAACATGTGTGGACCCAGGTTCAATTCCCAGCACCCACAGGACAGCTCACAACTGTCTGTAACTCCAGATCCAGGGGATCCAACACCCCCACAGACACACATGGACAAAAAACACACTCACATAAAATGAAAATAGAAGTAGCATGTGTTCTTCATTCTCCTTAAACCCTGGACAGAAGAAAGGCTATTCGCCTTATTTACCTAAGTGAAAAAGCAGAATAATGTCACCTTATACAGGAAACTCATACATGGGAGATGCAGAGGTAAACATACGAAACACTGGAGAGAAAGACTTGCCTAGGCTGTATCTGTCACAAACCTGGGACACATAGCTGGAATCCCTATTTAACACAGCAAAGCGGACCCAGCTTTGAGGTTCTCCCAGCATGCCTCAGTCCAGCCATCGTGGCAGGAGCCTGGTCCCTCCATCTGGCCTGCAGCATCCACGCAAACAAATCTCTGATCCTACATTTGTCTCTGGAAAGTGGGCAAACATCAATCGTGCCTCGACCATTAATCCATCTTAGATGAGCATCCCTTCAATCCTTCAACCCAAAAAGTGTCGGAAGGTCATCAGGCCAGAGGTAATTTTGCTTTCTGTGTTAAAGGGTAATTGATAACGCACAGGCAAAAAGCATTTAACAGTGTGGCTGCTTCCAGACACAATGGCATGCTGTGATTCTCAGTGCCATTTGTGAGTTCTCATAACTCCCTAAACTTTCCCTCTGTTTCCTCAAGTATCTGCACTTTACTCAAGTGGAAAAGATGTAAGACTGTCATCTCCAGAGATCAGCTTCTTGAGGCTTTAGGATCTGTAAGGCATACTTTTTTAAATGTCAGAACTGTCTTATCCAATCAGAAAAGGCACCTGTCCCTCTATCATCTCATGATGCTCTCCATTCCACACCTGTAGGATCAAGTTCACCATCAGGAAATAAGGGGGTAGGTCGCTAGTTCACGTCTGCTTCTGCAGCTGGGCAGTGTGTTCGCATTTTGTCATTTCTGTTGCTCACTCCCAGTGACTTCCGAGGTTCCACTGACAGCAGCATTGTTTTAGGAGACAGACATGCACAGGAGACAATCCTCGCTTGTAATTCGCAAACAAGCTGGCTCACTTCCCAGAAGATAGCTGTTAAAAGTTAGCAGAGCGAGGGGCGATGCAGTTTGTAAAATCCTAAGGCCACCATTGAATATAGGAATGAGAAGCTGTTCCTCTCTCACCCCTCATCACCTGTGGCAGTTGGGAGAACTGGCTCTGAGGTCCTGAGAGGGGTGAGCTGGCCCTGTCCCTCACCTGCTGGAGCAGTCCAGAGAGAGGGCCCTGTCCCTCATCTGGGTAGCACAGTGGAGCTGGCCCTAGTGGAGGGAGCCCAGGTGAGCTGGCCAAGGACGAGAGTGCAGGAGAACTGGCCTCACTACTGCCCTGGTATGAGCTGTTTGGTGAGGAACTGATGTTGTCCCCTTGCCCTATGCCACCTGAAGTAGCCAGGATCGCTGAAGATCTTGAGAGCAGAGGAGCTAGCCCTGCCCACTCACTGGCCGTAGCACTCCAGAAGCGGGTCCTGCACCTTGACTGGGCAATACAGTGGAGCTGCCCTGATGGGGGAAGGCATGGATAAGCCAGCCCAAAGGCTGTGAGGACAGAGAGCTGCCCCAGCCCTGCATAGGCTGCAGCACGTGGCAGAGTGGGTACGCTCCACACCAGCCCTGGGCAGGACGGAGAATACCACTGGGTTCTGGAGTGTTGATGCCCTCAACTACAGCTTAGTGAAAGGTCAAGTGAGAAAGAAAGATGGCTGTGACCATGTCAACATCAGAAAATTCAGTGGCAAGATCTGATACTCAAAGCCGATACAGATTTTGTCTTATAAATTATTTTGGTCCATCAAGCAACCCTCTAGATTTAAGTATTTAAAGGGAATAAGCTGCTACCAATATGCATCATGAAGTCTGGTACACACACTTGTGCACAGCTCTGGTTTGTCCTGGCTTCTACTTGTTATTCCTGTCCAACACAATGAAGAGAGTAGCAGATACAAAACACAGCACATGTATTTGTGTGAATGTGTGTGTACAATTAGGTACCCGTTCTCAACGTGAAGAAAAGGGGCAGCTGTAAATAAAAAATAAGTAAAAATCAATACCTGTTTATCCTTTGACTAATCTGAAGAAGAAAGCAGTGAGTGCATACGTGCCATGCGCTCTCGCTGAGCACGACAAACATTCCCTATGCCTTGTGTGGCACACAGAAGTCTACAATCTTCCAATAGGAAGATGGGTTCACCCACCCTGAGATTCCAAGCGCAAACCTGAACATTTCACATCATCCACAGGGAATGCCCTCAGTTCTGTACCCACCAGCCTGCTAGCTAGTACTTCCTATCTTTCAAAAGCTTTCTGGTATATTTCCTTAGAAAATCCCAAACCATTCCCTTTGTAAAACAGGACTATACAAAAACAGGCCTGTACACAGGTATCTCCAGAGCCCTTCGGCTCACTTCCCTCATTTGTGTAAGACTCTGACCCCCACCCAGACCTGGTGCCAGACTGTGAAAGGCAACATCATACTGAAGGCGTACTAAAGGCTGCTGTCCTCTACTGAATGCTCAGTTATAATCTGAGGAAGACAAGGCTGCGCTCTCCCTCACAAGAACACACCACCAATTTCTACAGCAAAGCCTCTGGCAGCCAAGACAAGCTGAGATGACATCACGCCTCAGGGCAGAGACCAGAGGTCTGGGGTTATTATCCTGTCTCCCATGCTCCAAGTCAGAAATAATTAAGGGTTGTTTACCTGCACTATGTCCTTGGAGCCAACCACAGCAACACTAATGACAGGAAAGTAGCATTCTGTACTCCATTGCCTCAGTACTGGCATTACATAACATGTGTGGCATTTCTACAACTCGAAAATACACAAAGAAAATAATCCGCAACTGGTCAAGTCATGGTACAAGAAATGGAGTCATGATCCATCTCAGAGGTTAACCTGTACCATACCATTCCTGTTAAGAAGATTTTTAATAGTTCTTGCTGTGTAACATTTACCCAGGAGACTAAATGATAGTACAGAAGTGTCTCCTTCCCTGGATCAGTCACACGCAGGAGCCAAGAACAGTCCTCCCTCAGTTGCTTTGTTCAGGCTTTTGGTGGAAAACATGGCTCACCATGTCTGCTCTTTCCTGGGTTGCTTTTAGACAAAGGCTCCTCGGGTTAGCGTCTGTAGAAAACATGACCTTGGATATGATGCTTTCAACTTTCTAATAAAATGACTTCATGAGAGAATCAATTCACCTTAAAAATGTAATTCAATAATTTATGTGTCACAGGGGACTTGTTTTCCAGTCCTGGCCTTAAATATCATCTGAATGTGGAGAGTCACAAACTGACACTTTCTGGTTAAGATTTTTCCCTTGTTCTCCAGATTAATGTATTCAGTACACTTTACTTTTTACTTCATACTGTTATTAAACTGAATTCCTAGAGTATCTTCTCTACCTTAACCAAACCAAAGTCTCCTGCACTCTCAGCCTTCCATCTCAGCAAACAGTCATTCTTGGATATCACTTCTCCTATTGGTTAGCCAACCTGCCAATTCCCATTCTCTACCTGTCAGTTAGATCTAGAATGTGAACCCTTCTTCTCCCTGCACAGACCCCCTCCAGTCAATCCACCACCACTACAAGCCTAGGTTATTCAAGCTAAGCTCTTTCTACCCACAAACCATATTGCCAGCTTCCCACATAGCAGCCAGATGATTCTTTTACGTTCAAGGTAGGTAACGTCATATGTGTACTCTGAATCACTCAGTTTCTCCCTCTGCTGGACAGCGAGAAACATGGTTATGCTCATCTTTGGGGTTCTCATGAACAAACAATGCTGTAGGTCTCAGTTTCACATAATATATAACTAGCAATGTGATAGAAAACTCTGAACGGAATGCCTTACCTTTTTGTTAGACGCTACAAAATTTCCCAGAAAGGACAACTCTGCTCTCATTACTATGCTACTGAGTTCACGTACAAATAGCCACATTTCCAAGTGGAGAAACTTGGCTTCCATAACACAGCTGGTCATTTCGAAAACGCTAATCAACAGAGATGTTGATGAGAAACCTCAAGTCTTTAGTGATGCTGATGACAGGACAGATGTCTTCCAAATGCTGACGGAGCAAAAATCCTCCACCTTCACTCATCACCTACCGTGTGCCGCCACCATGCTGGGGGCTTGTGAAGGATGTTTTGAAAAGTTGCCACATCTGATTCATCATCACCAAGTTCACTGTGTGTTTGTGGAGCTTATATCTACCCTCCACACATGTGGAGTTGCTGTCAGCTCAGCATCTCCTTGACCGAAGACAAGAAGCAACCTGGATCCAGCTTCCAGTCTCCAGGCAGCTGCAGCTACATGGGCACCACATGTCTTGACAGACAGAACCAAGCGGCACTTGGATTTCAATCTTCCTTCAAAGCTCTCAGTCATCAACCTGGCCAAGGCTACTCTTTCAGTATGATAAATGCACTTTTTAGCTTCCCTGGTGATAGCTCCTGCCTCAGCCTGATCCCTCAGCACAGCCTGTCACATGATCTGCCTCAAATAGAGCCAATTTTACCTTCCCCAATAAGCCTGTCAATAATTCCTCGTGATTGGTAAAGTCAAGTCCTTGTCCTCTGTGACTTGGCCCAGCTACCTGCTGTATCTCTCTGCATATTTAATTCTCCTAGGACACACTGGATCCTTGCATAACTCTCTTACCCAGAAGGCTGGTTTTTAACCCCTACATGCCTGGTGTGTCCTATGAACACCAGCCTTCAGCCTCATTCATTGCCTCATTTCTTCCAGGCCAACTGAGACAACTTCTCTACCTACTCTTCCACAGACAAAGTTATCTTTCCAACACAAAAGCATCAGTAAATGACCATTTCACCATACACTTAGGAGACAGCCAGGAAGAGCCCAAAGAGCAAAGACCTCACAAGCACATGGGCTTACATCCCGAGAGCAGAGACCAACGGACGACAGTTTCTCACTAACTGTACCCAACCTACCTCTGCTTTGGCAAGGCCTGTGCGCCAGTCTACTTGGGCTCTTACCAAGTAGCTCAGGATGTCCTTAACTCACAGCCCTCTCACCTCACCTTCTTTAACGTTGGGGTTAAGGCTCCATCATTATGAGCGCAAGAATGTCTGTAATATTTATAAGTGCTTTTATAAAAGTCAAGGTTAAGATTTTGTGCTGTGAAAATCACATTAAATTCAAAATTCACTGCCCATAAATAACATTTTTTTGAGAAACGATTTTTTGCTTTTTACATTTTTTCCCTTTTATTGAAAAAAGCTTTCCCCCCCATATAATATATCCATCCATCTACTCTGTTTGTCCCCACATCTCCTCCTGTTCAGATGCGTTCCATTTCTGTTTCCATTAGAAAACTAACAGGTTTCAAAGGAATAAAATAAAATAACTAGTGCATTGGAATAAGACAAAAGAAAAAAAAAAAGAAGGAAAAGAACCCAAGAGAAGGCACAAAAATATAGAAACCTACTCATTCACAAACTCAGGAATGACATAAAAACACTAAACTGGAAGCCATAATACATGTAGGTTAAAAAGAGAAAAGAAAAATATATACAAATAAAAATGTAAAATAAGATGAAATAAAAGAAAAAAAAAAAAAGGAAAAGCCTTGGCAAAATGAAACAAGAACTCTCCAAAGACGTCACTGAGTTCATTTCTTTTGGCCATCTACAGCTGGATATAAACTTGATGACATGACGGCTCTGTGTTACTGGCAGGTTAGTGTGAATGAGGATAGAAGAGACAGAACAGACAGGCATCTGGAAGAGGCCAGGGCACAGAGAAAAAGGAGACTGCCCATGGCCAGCAGACCTAGCTATGTGAAAAGGAGCAGAAACAGGCAGGGGGTGGGCAGGGCATAGCAGGGTTATGAGGAGGAGTGTCATGCACTGCACAAGTTTAGGGGAGGGAGGGGAGAAGGGCTAGGCTGCCAGCAAGGACTTTTAAATGTCTGACAGGTACTGGTGATACTGCAGAGCCTGGAGTCCAGCTAGAGCTTTAGGATGTTAATAGACTCCACAGAGACCAATGTGTCCCTTCTTCCAGTGGGAAGGAAATGTCTCCTTGGGTAAAGGAAAAGTGGCTTCACAAGTTTCCTAAGAAATGCTGGCTTTCATCCAGCTACCACAAATCCTCCTGTAGTCCAGGCTGAGCCCATATCTGGATATCTGGACCACCTTTTGGAGTTTCCTTTGGACCTGACACTGGGCATGCACTCTGAGCTTAAGAGTACTTTCCCCAGTGAGACTCCCTTGTAGAAAACTAAATTCTCTTTTGTATGTACTTATCAATTGGAGATTGCTTCTGGGTTAGGGCTGGGGTCATGTGCATACTTCTCCTTTCAGCTCTAGGACCCTGTCTGGTGTAGACCCGCGCGGGCCCCATGCCTGCTACCTCAGTCTGCATGAGTTCCTAGTGCACTGATCTTGCTGATTGAGAGGGCTGTGGCATTTTTTCTGTCCTCCATCCCCTTCAGCTCTTACACTGCTTCTGCCTCCTCTTCCATTGGTCCCCTGGAGCCTGAGGGGATTTTTTATTCATTTGTATGCTGAGGGTGCCTGTGTAGTGTAGGGTACCAGACTGGCTAAGCGGCTTTGTGTTTCCCAAGCCGCGGTGCCATTTACAGAGCTTCCCAGCCTGCTCTGAAGCCTCAGATCACCTGACTATTAACTATCTAGACCTCCTCAGCGACATACCACAGAAACTCAAATTAAGGAAGGCAAACAGTGCTGGCTCTGCTAGAAATGCAAATGCCGCTAAGATAAACCTGCTGCTAGTCCAGCCGCAGACACACTCTGCTTGGACGAACTCACTTGCTATTTTCTGACACTTTAAAATTTGGGGGCAACTATGAAAAGTAAAAATACCACTAAGTTCAACCTCAAAAAAAAAAAAAAAAAAAACAGGGAAAATTTCATGCCACTGCTGCAGGATTCTGACAGAAAAGGGTGGGTACTTCATGTAAACAATTGTCGATCCTTGGCTTTATATGTCCTAATTCTAGTTAAAGAAATCAACATATGATGTATACCAAATCGACAGGCAAGTAACGAAAACTAAGTTGGCTCACATGAGTGGTCAAAGAAAATGACAAAATGAATGTAATGCAAACATTTTCATGCTAAGCACTTCCCCTGGACCAAAAAGCTTCAGATTTAAGGTACCATGGGCCCACCAGGCTCATGAATGGGGAGGAGGAGGAAGGAGAGGAAGAGGGAGGAGGAAGGAGAGGAAGAGGCAGAAGAAAAAGAGGAGGAAGAGAAGGAGAAGGAGGGAGAGGAAATTTTTTCTCTTGATTCCCTTCACCAACCATTTCTTAAGTACCAATGTGAGCCCCAGGCACAAGGGCAAAGAGGTTAGTTCACAGATCCTTTCTCTAAATTCACAGTACAATGGAGAAGAGAAACAGGAGATTCAACAATTATCAGTGAGGTTTTGAAAGGCAGGGCTGGGAGTGACTGCAGAGCAGCACATAAGAGGGATCAAAGGCATATCTGGGAGAGGGATAACAGTATCAATAATTAAGACAACATCAATCTTGAATTTGAGACAACAGGGCTATAGGAGAGAAAGGAAAGAAACAACAGCAAGCCATTTAGAAAGATACGAGGAGCTAAATATACAAGGCTGCAACTCCTAAGAACCCCAGTAGGAAAAGAAGGCAATGTAGCTAGTGATTGACTTTTAAAACCATTAACTTGAAGAAGGCTTCAATAAAGGAATGAGGACAAAGGTCAAGTCTTTTGAGGACTGAGGACCAAGCAGGTAACTGCAAACAACAGAGTCCCAATATCTTCCTAAACCTTTATGAAAACATCCCAATTCCCAGAGAAAAAGAATTTCCCTGGACGGGTAGAGGCCAGAGTCGGCATCAAAATAGACATTTCCTAAAGTGTTATCAGGCGATTACAATGGAGCCAATTACTTGTGGCGATAACCTTTAGCACTGAGCTCATGCTCAGATTATGCAGCTCCGTCTGGGGAAAATGGTGCAGAGGGTTTTCTAACAAATGCTGGTTGGTCCCTGGAAACCTGGGGGAGAATGAGCACCTCTGAGCATGGTTGTTAGTGTCTCAAGCTGAAATGCTCTTGTTTTGGGCGGGTGCTCCCTGCTGTTGTAACTACTTTGGGGATAACTTTTACCAGAGAGTGCTAACTGAGGGAAGGTAGGTCATAGGGCCTTTGAAGGTTATACCTGGGCTCCTGGTTCCCCTTGCATTCTTTACTTCCTGGTTGACTACACTGTGAGCATTTCATAGATTGTACCGCATGATTCTGCTCCAATGCGTGGCTCTGTTCTGTGTTTGTCACTATGATAAACTGAGACTCTTTTGAAACATGAGCCATGGAAAGAAGGAAAGGGAAGGGGAAGGAAGGGGAAAAAAAGGAAAGGAAAGGGAAGGGAAGGGAAGGGAAGGAAAAAGACCAATTTTCTACTCTTTTTTTTTTTGTGTCAGGTATTCCGGTCAGGGTAGTCAAAGATAATCAATATAATCACTCCAACAGAAAGACAGCAGAAGTGATAGCTGGCACAGAGTCTAATTGCCTCATTGAGCTTCCTGCTTCTATTATTCTCTCAACACTGGAAGACACAGGGTTGACAACCGGTCCTATGACCGCTCAATTATGTCCACATGCCTGTGATTTATCTTAAGATCTATTTTTCCCTATTCATTTCAACAGAATACTGCTGAGGGTAGTATTCTCCTACCGACTCCTGGCAATGTACTTCAGACCGTAAGCAGGCCTGGTCCTGCAATCCCTGGCTGGAAGCAAGTTCCAGGCTCTTTCCAACTGACCTTGGGAATCTTTCACTGAGCTGGCAGCACAGAATTCTGAAAAGCGACTGCTTTTTGTTTGGCTCTGTGCCCTGTCACTGATGCCTCCTGAATCCAAAGTGTAATGATTAGCCTTCACTATCAAATTACCTGGATTTGGAATCCCCAAGGAGACACCCCTCTCGGTGTCTGTGAGGGTATGTCCTAAGAGGTTTAACTGGGAACGAAGACCCACCCTTACTATGAGAAGCACTGGCTTTCGTCTCTAGCCACCTCAAGCTTTGAGCTCCCATGTCTTTTCCAACACAGTGGACTGTATCTCTTCAAACAGTGAGCCAATATTATTTTAAAGTTTAAAGCACAGGCCTGAAGGAAGGCTAGCTAGGTGGAGATGTGTCCAGTAACTCACCTTACTACATTCTTTCCCCACCCACTAGAGATACAGTTGCTAGGAAACCGGCCCATCCCCCCTAGGGAGGGACACCAGATCATTAATGGTTTGGGGACCTTCCTATAGCCAATCAATTCAAAATGCAACATCCCTTTTGCATTTTGACCAATAGATGCTTGCCAGGCAGGAATTGCCCCTGTTTTGGGTGCACTGGGAGGGACCAGAATCTTTAAATCACCCAACTAATCTGAGCACAAGGCACTCTGCTCTCACTACTTTGGTGGTGGGGGGTGTGAGCCCAAGCTGCAGCTTGTAATTTTTAATAAAATGATCCTCACATGTTTTGCAATGGGAAAGAACCAAACAGTGAGCCAAAGTAAACTGTACTTAAGGGACGTGTCAGGTGTTCTATCACAGCGATGAAGAAAGTTACTGATGCGCATATCATACCTGACAAGTTCCAATCTTGAACACACACAGTAACAGCATCATTGCCTCCTGATCCACTCGAACATAAGCACAAAAAGCACAGGCCCCAAATTGCTGGGTATAGACAGGAGCCGTGAGGGCTAGAACAAACATTCTGAATTTCTCAAACTATGTAATATAGAATCACTTCTTCCACTTACAGGTCTTGGATAAGAGATGTTTTGCAAAAATGAAAACCATGAACTGTTTTGAGAGATAAAAATAAATGGGGAAAAATAACTCATAACATGTCACTATTCATTCTGAGCCCAGGACCAACAAACAACTGCTGTTTGCAACATCTCTTGCTGAGCCAAACTGACATTGGAGGAGAACTGTTATTAACCACTGAAGTTCCATGCTAACTTGAATGACAGAAGGTGTCACTTTGGTTAGATAATCTGAAATGTCAGCCAGCAGTCACTCTTGAACTTCCATGAAAACGCATTAGTTCCAACAGACAGCTGTGTTAATGGAGATGAGAACTGTACTAACAGGATAGTTTGCTTGTGTTAACAGAGGCAATTTTAATGGGAACCAGTCTGATTCCACTTAATCTTTAGAAACATAAGAGTCAACTACTGATGTCTCACAGGGAGAAATTATTTGTGAAAATATGGCCAAGATGAAACAGTATCATGACTTATTATTTTTAAACACTTAGGACAATTAAATAGCTATAATATTTCAGAAAAGATTGGGATATCTAAGCCATTGCAAATATAACTTTCCGGTTCAAAAGGACTTGAATTCTCTTAACATATGCAACATTTCATCTGCAGAAAATCCCTTACCTGTGTTCAGAACTGGAGCTAGGCCTGGTGGTACACACCTGAAATCCCAGCTACAGGGAGACAGACGCAGAAGGATTGATTACAAGTTCTAAGCCTCTCTGGGCTAGAGTGAGTTCAAGGCCAGCTTGAGCCACATTGAGTCTTCAGTCCGACAACAAGCTATCATGGGCCCCATCTAAGCCGGGGTTCCAGGCCATATCCATACATGGTCCTTGATTATAGAAACCGTCTCATACAAGACCCCTATGCCCTGCT